>JAMALC010000033.1:0-131678 GCA_023628275.1 Rhodotorula sp. M30-05A-2 | reverse complement strand
CCGTATTGCCTTGGGCATCCGACCGTTTCGAGCGAGGGGGGGTGTTGCTGCAGACGCTCTCTCCTCCGGATGAGAATTCTCCCCAAGTCCTTGGGCGCCTCTGAAATCTCCCCTGCGGTCATTGTCATGATGCGCGCGCTCGCTCCTCTCCCTCTCTTGCTCTCCAGCAGTTCACTCTCACTGCCTGGAGAGCAGCCTTGAACAAAAGGAAGCCCCACAGGCATCTGACACGCCAATTGAGCTCTTTGGTGTCACCCATGGCGCAGTGCTCTGTCGTGCAAGTTCAACCCGCAGTTTCACACTGGCCCTTGGCACCTTTGCCTGACAAAGCAGAACGACTTCAAGCTGAATATTTATCCTATCGTAATCTATCCTGACAGAGCACTCAGTCCCTGTGCAGCATCAGGGTCACATGCATCCCAACTGCGGGTGTTTTCCCTCCTCTCCCTCTCTTGCAGTCGTCTCGCTCTTGATTTGCTCTCTGCAGTACACTCTTACTGCCCGGAGAGCAGGTCAGTAGCCTCCCTCTTACGCTCACCCTATATGCTCATACTCATACCTATTTATGTCACAGCCTGGAGAGTGGATTTGAACCTTTCAAAGGATGCATTTTTTCTGTTTCTCCCACAGTGGCTTCAACTGGCTGTTGACACGTCTGAGCAGTTCAGGTTCCTGTCTACACTTGGTGACAGTAGCAGCAAGTCTAATGACAACAAAGGTGAATGTGCATTGGGCATGTGCTCGCAGTGACGATTTGGTCAAGTTCCTGTTGCCGGGTGCTTGATGTTCTTGAGCTCAGGCACTCTCCTGGTTGTATAGATAGATAATTCTTGCTTTCAAGTCATATTGAGCTATATGAAGCCCACACTGATCAGATATAATACCCACCAGCGAGGGAAGCGAGGAAAAGGCCCAAAGAAAACCCCTGCTCTATCGAGTCAGGAAAATCGGGTTGGAAAAGAATGAAGAGTACCAGGTTGATCAGGAGTGAGGGGGGAGGGGCAAACCAGAAATCAGAAACTGAACAGATGGATCCGCCGAGGGGTCAACTTCAACCCACCGGCATCTAAGTCTTGGCCAACACCGCGTCTGCTCCCAGTGTCGGATTCCACTCACTGCACTTGCACCCTTCTCACACAGCTACAGACCAGTACCTGTGACCTCAGCGTGTACAAAGTGCATGTCACACTGAACCGCCTTCTGTGCGCTTGCGGACCGTGATGCTAGCCTCCCAGTGCGGCAGGTCTGGCATATGCTCTCATCTTTCCTCCTCTCTACAGCTTTCAGCAACAAAGCTCTGCTAATCAGCCTGCATAGATACTGCTCTGATAGGCCAATGCAGGCTCATTGAAGGCATAATGAATGGCAGTTTGCACTTCTATCTATCTTTCTGAGGCTTGAGGCTTGACCAAAGAACATTTCTTTTCACTTGAAGAGCTTCTGATGGCTTTTAGGCTGACATACCAGAGACGCAGAAAGAGAGTGTTCTTGAAGGCTGGGTGTGGGAGTCATGGTGGACACTAGGAAGAGATGTCAGAGAAGTGCAGCAGATCAAGACTGACCTGAAAAACTGCTGCTCTTGAAGATTGTCCTTTGCGCACATTCACTGGCTTGCCTCCTGGAGACGTTGGTGGCAAACCCAACAGGGTCCTGGCAAAAGGGTAGGGTGCACTTGCTCAAAGCGCGATCTGGTGCGAGGATCAAAGGAGACAGCTGCTCCTGGTTTTTAGCTGTGGGGCCTCCAGTCTACGTACATGCGACCCTTTTAGACCAAATGTAGAGAGCATAGGGGTGAAGGGCGCGGGAGGTTGGACAGCGAGGTACGATTGCAACAATCAACAAAAGACTGATCAATCATCACACTACCTTTCCACTGGCTGACTTGCCATGTCATACTCTTGATCTTGAAAGCCAAGTATATGTGGATATTGTCTGGGAGAGATCAAAGTCAGTGAAGGCCCCAACTTGGATCATCTCGGAAAAGGACTTGGAACAAGCCGAGCATGAATCCTCTGCTTTTTTGGTTTGCGTTGAACCGGCATACAGACTGCCTATATCACTGCCTGGTGACTATGCATGCTTGGTACAGTAAGCTACCCTGTACACTGCATGAGCCCTGCACTCTCTGCTCTCCTCCACTAGCCTCTCTCACACTGCCAATCGACACTGCTCACACGGCTGCGCACGGGCGGATGCAATCTCAGCACAAAGTTCAAACAAGGCGCATTTCAACCCGGCATGACTCATCTGCGCTTGCGGCAGTGAGCCAGAAACCCGCAAACACTTCCTCCTCCTTTGAACTTGCCCTCTCTACACCTCACAGTGTGCCACCCTCCTCTCCTTCACCCGACTCAAAGGCGCTACCTCCTCAGCAACCCACGCGCAACAAAGGCGACACTCTGGTTCCTCACCAACCTGGGCTCTTTAGCTCGCTATGACTTGAGACAAGAATGATAATCTGCTCTTTGTGACCCGTCTGGCCGTGCCGCTTGGCACTTGCTGGCTTCTTCACCTCATGGCTCCACAGTGTGTGAACGCACAGGCTCTGTCAGCTCTGTGTAGCTTGGGGCTCAGTGTTGCACTGGACGGTGGGCGTACAAACCGATACTAGTCCAGGTGAGATGAGGGTCCACCGGTCAGTGATGCCTTCTGCATGGGGGCATTAAAAAAAAAAAGGCTACACTGTATATATATGTCAAGTCCGGCAGCAGCCTTCAAGCAAGCAACTTGTGTGCGTTTGTGGTTTAGTGGTAAAATTGGGCATTGCCAGTAACAGCTTCTTCTCCAGAAGCCTGTCTGAATTGCCTAGCCCCGGGTTCGATTCCCGGCGAACGCATTTTTGCCGCGTAGTGACGGCATACATGCCCCTTCTCCTGCCCCCCTTTTTGCCTCAAAGGTATAAGGCAGGCCGGGGAGGGTTCAGGTTGGTTCGCTTTGTTTGTTTTCGACTCTCTCCTGTGCTCTCAATGACACCAGCTGACAAGGAAGCCAATTGCAACTGTACAGTGCGTTACCTCACTTCTCAGCACCCCTTTCCGCCTGAAAATGGGCAGAACTTCGTGGCCTCATCAGTTTAGAGCAAGTGTCACTTAACTCTTTCTGACCCTGTATTTGTGCTCTACAGCACCAGAGCGTATGGCCCACTGCTTTTCAAGTCTATAGCTACACTTTTAAAATCTGGTTTTTTGAAAAAGGGTCGAAATTTTGCGCGTTGTGACTTTTTGTAATGGTATTTGTAATGACCATTAATTTGTCTATAGAGATTATTACCCCATAATGTACGTGCACCGTATACGAGGTGCTGGCTGGATTTTGAGTAAGAAAACATTGCGTAGTACGCNAGAGAGAGCGGTTTCAAGTTCTGGGCTCCTTATCACATTCTGCCCTATTGAAAACGGTAATGAACTTGCTGAACTTCTTCTCGCTTGCTCCTTGGGGAGACTGAGTGTAAAGACCCCAGGGGGGAGGCTGTATACTGCTGCTAGACTCTCTAGCTGGTCACCCTAGTCCAGACTACTCATCTGGGCCAAATTCAGATTTCCATTTTGGATTTGTGACCCCCCAAATTTTGCGCATCAGGAGAAATGTGCGGTATTTGTAATGTATTTGTAACAAAGCTTGATTATAAGGCACTATAGTCGCAAAGTAGCTCATTCAACTGCTCTCGACGAGACGAACCTAACGGTCTATATCCCATGAAAAACAAACGCATACTTAAGGCTCCAGGGGGGGTGCTGAGAAGTGAGGTAACGCACTGTAACACATTGTGCCATTCGCATTTGCTCAGACTCTGCGGGCATGTTTCATCCAAATACCAATGCACCATCCCATAAGACAGTCAGCTGGCATCGTAATCGTTCAATCAGCATCCTAGGATGCTCAAACAGTCATTTTACTTGTTGTGGAAAGTGTTACCAGTACACTGACAGATGAACTATAAAAGAGAGAGACCAGACGCAGAGGACACCTGTCTCAAGCGAAGGCGAGATGAGGCTACTCTGCTGATAGGAAGGTGATCATAGAGAGACACTCAACAAAGACACTGAACGGAGCATAGATTGCAAGATGTGAGTGGTGAAGAAGAGAGAGAAGGGGAGCCTGAAGGGGAGCTACATCAAAGAGCACTCAAGATCCTCCTCGGAACACCACTCACTGCCTCATCTAAGTAACGTGTTGCTGTCTTGATCTTGAGCCTGAGAGTATGTTAGTTGTCTAGGGGGAGAGATGGAGTTATCCAAGGTTTGACTGAAACCAAATGAGTGGAAAAGGACTCAGAATCCAGATCTGGAAAGGGTCTTAAGGCAGAGGGAGCGAGAGCAAGACGAGGCCACGAGGCAAGTCCTAGCACTTGAGACAAAGCTTGCATATACAACACTTGAAACACTGTTTGCTGCCTATAGGCTCGCTACAACCCACTTGCACTGTTTGCCTGGCCTTGCAGGCAGCGGCCTTGCCCATCGAGTTTGGGACCCGTGCAACCAGCATAATGTGATGGCTACGTTCAGCAGCATTGCCTGTGGGCCTCTCTAATGGACTCTAATTGAGTGTTAGAGGACTATGTTTGCTGAGTGAGCAGGCCGGTCCACAACGACTGTGGCTGGATTGTCTCTCTTTTCTTTCTCTTAGACATGCACTAAGCTTGATTGCCACGACTGCTCCATACTGTGCCCGGCTTGATGTGTCAGATTTACAGTGGCCTGGTCAAGATGAAGATTGGATCAATGTGTTGCAACAGTTGGGCGCGCATGGATCTCGTTCTTAATTCTCCGAGTGGGGGTTTTGCATCTGTGGCTTGACGCTGGACGGATCCCTCTGTCTCCTTGGCTATTGCTCCCACGTAGATTGTGCCAGCAATACAACATAGACCAGTGTTGCTTTGTGTGTATGACTCCTGCCTGCAGCAATTCCCACTGCGCAGCTGCGGAAGAACACCTGGGTCCGAGGGTCGACCTGACGATAATCTCGCATCGCGCTTGAGACTCGGTGCACCTTTGGACACCCCCTTGCAGATCTCTGATCATTGATGTCTGGCAGACTTTGATGCTGGTCAGCTGCGCGAGCCTCATTGTCATGCGGAAGCTCCATGGAGCGGTCCAGGGCAAGACAATGAGGGGGGGAGCATCAGTGACACCCGGGGCGCGCACTTGCCTCAAAGTTACATCTGTTACACAAAGTACACAGCCTTTCATAAGCGCATAAGCCCCTATGGCTCAGTGGCAGAGCGTTCGCCTAGTAAGCGAAAGGTCCATAGTTCGATCCTGTGTGGGGGCATTTGCTTTTGCGAGGCTTTCCTTTTGGTCAACTCGCTTCGCTTAGCCCGCCTTGTTTTTTCACAGCCCAGCCAGGAGGTCTGCCATTGGTGCACAAGGCACAGTCATTGCTTCTGTGCCCGGGTGAAATGCTTGGACCAAGCGTTTCGCCAACGCGCTTGAGTAACCTGAGAGAGACCCTATCCTGCTGCAGCTTTGCCTCAAGCTTTAAAAGCATTTGCCTCTGCGAAGTCAAAGCAAATAGGTCTGGGAACCAGCAAAAAAAAGAAACACGGAATAAAGAGGTATGCCTTTAGAGTGGATCGAACACTCGACCTTGTCATTACGAGTGACACGCACTGCCACTGTGCTATAAAGGCCGTGCTCAACCGGAAGCAAATTAACGTACAAGAACGTGTGCAAACCAAGATCGAGGGTAGTAGTGACACAGTTGCGAGTCTGTCCACCACGTGTACTCAAAACTGCTCTGAAGCTCTGTGCATCTGGAAGGTAATACACGACCTCGTAAGATGGGCAAATGAACCGCATTGCAGACTAGCCACGCTCAAAAAAGTCGCCCCAAGACGCTGTCAAGGTCGCCCTCGGACCGCTTCAGCTTCTTGCTCACGTCCACCACCTCCCTCTGCCGGTATTCGCGCTTCCGCTTCGCTCCCGCCGCCTTGTCATCCTCCCGAGGCTCTTTGGGCGCAGCCTTGGACGCCTGCCGACCAGCCGCCTTCTCCTGGATCTTGCGTCCGACTCGCGCATTCTCGACGGCAGCAAGGTAAGACTCGTTCTCCTGCTTCGAGTGTGTGAGGTGGAAGCGGAGGAGGGACGATTGCGTAGCGCGCTCGAGGGCTGCATGAGGAACCGCGTAATCAGTACACGAGCACGGGGGGCGAGTGGGCGATAAAAGGTCAACAACGCACCGACTTGCTCGCTCAACTGGTCCCAGCGGAACCGTGGCAGATACTGCATCGTCCAGACGTCGTCCTTCCAGCGCTTGCTCTGCCCGATCGGTTGGGCGTTGAGCATTTCCGCGACCGAACGAGCGACGCGCTTGTCGTGGAACTCGACCCAGCCCTCCTTGAAGTTGTGCGAGGTATGCCGTCCCTCTTTGTGCTTGCGTTGCTTGCCTAATATTACGTGCCGGGAGTCGAGGTGTCAGCGTCCGCAAGCCTTGCGCGGAAAGAGCGTGCCGAGTCCTGCTCACCCTTCTCCTTGTCGGCGAGTTCCAGGTAGATCCTTCCGATTTCGCCGTAGGCGCTCATGAGGTGGCGCACTTGGGCGGGTCCCATGCCCGGCGGTAGACGCGAGAGATAGACGAGGCCAGGCTGCTTCGCCTTCTTGCCGGTGACGAGCGCACGCGGCAACAGGTGGTCGGGAAGGGTCGTCCGCGCGAGCAACTCCCGTTCGTCCAGCTCTACATCGTCGACTGCCTCATCGACGCCTGCGCTCTGCGCCCCCTCGCCGTCTCGGTCCAGGTCGCCTGGTCTCGAGTCGACCGCTTCACGTCCACCGTCGTCCTGCTCGTCGGAAGCGTCCTTGGCGAGCTGCAGCAGCTCTGCGAATCGGTCATCGACCTTCTGCTCGTCACCGTCGAGAGTGGCCTTGCTCGTAGACGCGCGTGGCGGATCGTCCTTTGAAGCAGCAGAGCGGGAGGAGCGGCCTTTGCGAGGCTCGCGCGCGGTTTTCGGCATTCTGTCTAGTCGGAGCTTGCTTACGCGAAGCTGAATGTGCGGATCGTGGCTTGTAAGCTATGCCAGATGTGAACGTTCGCCGCCGAGCTCATTATTCTCATCAGCGATCCTGGACCAGACGCGGAAGTCGTTGGCGGCTGCGCTCTCCCCCGCTCTCCTCTCTATCAACCCGCTCCCCGTGAGCGGTAGCTGTATTTGCAACAGGTCAGAGTCTCGAGGGGAAAGGTGAGTACCTTGCCTCGACCCATCGAGGAGGCGTGAAACACCTGCGCTCCTCCACTTCGTCAACCGTCCCCTTTTCCATGATGCATACGCAAACTCGCCTCAGACGCCTCTAGCGGGGTGGCGAGGCACCGCTATCCGTACCGGCACACGGTCGACTGTGCGGACGCACCGAGTCGGCCGCAGCTGCCAGACTTGCGCAACAGACTTGCTCTGTCACCAACCTTTACTGATCCGGCTGACTTCCCGAACAGGACACTTGTCTCTACGAAACCTACAAACGTCGCAAAATACATCAAATAACCCGCCATGGGTGTTCCAGCATTGGTGAGACTTTCGTTTGATCGCGCCCACGCCACCCGCATCGCCCTTGGCAGTGCCGGCTCCTCTAACCTCCATGGTGCCCGCAGTTCCGATGGCTTTCGCGCAAATATCCAAAAGTGTGCATGCCGGTCGTTGAAGAACAAGCCGTCGTGATCCCCGGCAGAGATGGACAACCGGACGAGACGATCGTGAGTGCCCCTTCCACTCGCAAACAAAAATCGCCTTGCTAAGCCGCGAGAACTGAATCGGCTCTCCTCCGTATCGCAGCCTGTCGACATGTCGGGACCGAATCCAAACGGTGAAGAATACGACTGTCTATACCTGGACATGAACGGAATCGTGCATCCGTGTACCCACCCCGAGGGGAAGGTGCGTCAGCCCACGTCCAGCTCACCATCGAGACACTAACGAGTTCTATACCATCCGGACAGCCCGCGCCGAAAACCGAGGAGGAAATGATGCGCGAAGTCTTCATCTACACGGACCGCGTCGTATCGATGGTCCGACCCCGCAAGCTGCTCATGATGGCCATCGACGGCGTCGCACCTCGCGCGAAAATGAACCAACAGCGCTCGAGGCGGTTCCGAGCGGCCCAGGAAGCGAAGCAGAAGGAGGACGACCGGCAGAACGCGATCGCCGAGCTCGAGGCGATGGGGAAGGAAGTCAGCGACGAGTACCGGAACGGGAAGGGATGGGACTCGAACGCCATCACGCCTGGGACGCCGTTCATGGATCTCCTCGCCAAGAGTTTGCGGTATTGGGTCCGGAAGAAGATCAACGAGGATCCGGGCTGGGCAGGCGTACGTCCTCGACTTGCGTGTGCTGTGTCATTCGCGCGCGCGAGGTTGACCTTACTCTCCACACGCAGTTGGAAGTCATCATCTCGGACGCCTCCGTCCCCGGCGAAGGAGAACACAAGATCATGGACTTTATTCGCCGTCAGCGCGTCTCCGGCGAGCACGACCCGAACACGAAACACGTCATCTACGGTCTCGATGCCGATTTGATCATGCTCTCGCTCGCGACGCACGAGCCTTACTTCAAGGTGCTGCGAGAGGACGTCTTCGCCGACGACAAGAAGAAGCGCGGCTGTCATCGCTGCGGCCAGCCTGGCCACCACTCTAGCCAATGCACAGGTATGCAGACTTGACCTTCCGTATCCTATGAAGCGCACACGGCATTCTGACTGACTCTTCGTCCGTACCGCAGGCGAAGTTAAGAAACCGGAAGCCGACTTGACGCCAAAGGGACAACCGGGTCCTCTGAAACCGTTCCTCTTCCTGGATGTCTCCGTCTTGCGCGAATACCTCGCCGTCGAGCTCTCGGCACCGGTGCACTCGTTCCCGTTCTCGTTGGAGCGCGCCATCGACGACTGGGTCTTCCTCATCTTCTTCGTCGGCAACGACTTTTTGCCGCATCTCCCGTCGCTCGAGATCCGCGAAGGCGCCATCGACACCTTGATGGGCATCTGGAAGTCGAATCTCGAACGCATGGGCGGCTACCTGACCAACCACGGAAAGGTGGAGCTGGCCCGTGCCCAGATCATCCTGGAACAGCTCGCCATGCGCGAAGACGAGATCTTCCGCAAGCGGCGTGAAGGTTCGTTGCATCTGTCCCGCCTCAGCTCATTTGTTCCAAGGGCTCACTTATTTTCCATCGACAGCCGAAGAGCGACAGGACCGTGCCGAGAAACGCCGTCGTATCGACCGCGAAAACCAGCAGACGGTATCTCAGCGTTCATCCGCGAGCAACCACGCTCAGCTCTCGCAGGCCGGCGGGCAAACGCACCGCAACGGGGTGGATTACGTCGAGGTGAACGCGAACGGCTCGACTGTCGCCCCGTCGACGCCTGGTCTCCCAGCCAAACCTGCCGCGGAGTCCTCGAGCGCTCCGGCAAAGTCTGCCGCTGCCATGGTCGGCAGCAACAAGTCCATCGTCGCGAATCGAATGGCTCTGCGGATGGCCAACCTCTCGGCCGCCGACATGCTCAAGGCCGAACTCGCAGGCGAGAATGCGGCGTCGTCGGCAGAAGCCACGGACTCGGAAGCCGAGTTGGTGCAGGAGCGCGAGGCGGAAGAGGCTGGCCGCGCAGAAGCCGAGAAGAACAGTGCTGCAGCGGCCAAGCTCAAGGCCGAACTCCTCGCGTCGGACACGCCCGAAGAAGAGGCGTCGCCGCGCGGCACGAAGCGAACTGCTTCGGTAGCCGCGGAAGACGACAGCACCGACTCGGCATTCGATCAGGAGCCTGGCGACGACGACGACGAGGATGCAGACGTCAACGCCTTCCTCCAAGACAGCCTCGTGCCGCCCAAGCCGGCGATGGTAGCCGGTCTCAACATCGAGCAACCTCCCCCACTCAAGCTGCTCGGCAACAACGTGGTTGAACAAGACGACGCGGTCAAGTGCGTATGGAGCGTATATGCTTCCGGTTTCTCAGTGCCTGACCTACCCTGCGTTTAGGCTCTGGGAGCCCGGTTACAAGGAGCGGTACTACCGCCAAAAGTTCGGCGTCGAGCTGAGCGACGTCGAATTCAGGCGCAAGTAAGTTGTCGCGCCCGTGTCATGCGACAGTGGAGGTTTACTGACTTGGTTGCGCTTCACAGGATCGTCAAGTCCTACGTTGAGGGACTTTGCTGGGTGCTCGAGTACTACTACCAAGGAACGCCGTCGTGGCAATGGTACTACCCCTACCACTTCTCGCCCTTTGCGAGCGATTTCGTCGATCTCGACAAGCTGGACATCCAGTTCGACCTCGGGGCGCCCTTCCGGCCTTACGAGCAACTGATGGGTGTATTCCCTGCGGCGAGGTGCGGCGGAGGTTTCCTTCTCCGGCACGCGAGACAGAAGACGATACTGACGCATTCTTCCTCTCGATACAGTCGCGTGCATCTGCCCGAGCCTTTCCAGAATCTGATGACCGAGAAGGAGTCGCCGATCCTGGACTTCTACCCGGAGGAGTTTCACATCGACATGAACGGCAAGAAGATGCTTTGGCAAGGAGTCGCCTTGCTGCCGTTCATCGATCAGCAGCGACTGCTCGAGGCCATGGCCACCAAATACCCCGAGCTCACCGACTACGAGCACCAGCGCAACGAGCGCGGGAAGGACGTGATCCTCGTCGGCAACAAGCACCCGCTCTTCGACTACCTCGAGGGTCTCTACGGCAAGAAAAAGGCCAAGGAACCGGTTCCGATCGTTGCGAAACGAAGCAAGGGGATTGCCGGAGCCGTTTTGCCCGACGACACCCTTCCCGGTACCACTTTCGACTCGCCGCTGCCGTCCATGCCCGACATCGTCAACGACGAGTCGATCTCGGCCTACTTCTTCTTCCCGCCGCAAAGCACGCCGCATCGCTCGGTGTTGTTGCCGGGCGCGAAGCCGCCGCGGAGTGTCCTGTCAGCTCACGACAAGGATTCCGTGCGACGCGGCGCCGGGGAACGCACGGAAGGCAACGGGTTCCACTCGATGCGGAACCGCGACCAGTCCGGTCCCGGCTTCGCAAAACTCGACCGAGGACCCGGCGGAGGGAGGAACACCCCGCAAGGCCGCAACTCTCCGTATCATGGAGGCGCGCAACCTGGCTACGGGAGTCCGGCTGGTTACGGCTCCCCGGCTGGCTACCCCGGAGCAGGCCCAGCAGGACGGGATCCCTACGGCGGCTACGCGTACGGAGGCTGTACGTTACTGATCAATTTTATCGTTTTCTTCGCGGGCGACGCTCACCTTTGAATGCGACATTATGCAGACAATGCGCCGCCACCGCCCGCACACCAGATGCCTTACGGCGGCTACGCACCACCGACAGGCTACCTGCCTCCGCCCATGCAAGGTTACCGACCTCCCGCGCCGCCTCCTCCTCCACCCGCGGCATACCCTCCTTACCCTGGCGGCCCCCCCGGGCAGTACCCTCCTCCGGGTCCACCTGGATACGGCAACTACCGCCCGCCTGGCGGAGGTGGCCCCTATGGCGGATACCAAGGCGGCGGGCGGCGATACTGATCTCTGAATCCGTCCACGGGAAGTAGCGCGGGTAGCGGCAAAAAGGCTCGGTGTATGTATAGTACTTTGTGAGGTGTATCTGGCAATTTATTCGTGCTGCCGCAGCGATCGCGTTCCAAAGGCTACCAGTATCAGACCGGAAAAGCCAAGTCTCTTCTCTCGTGTCTCATTACAGGTGCGCGTTCAACCCCGCCCACTACCCCCTGCCTTGTGTTTGTGCGCAGCACCCACGGCGTCCTTTTTGGGCCGCGACTCGTCTACGCGGACGAGGTCGTCCCACTTGCCCGTCGGAGTCCGTCGCTCCCATATCTGCAAGTGGTCAGGCAGTGAGCGAAGTGAAAAAACTCGACGGCATCTCTTGGGGAAGAACTCACCTGAATGTACGTTTCGCCCAGCGGTACCAAATCCTTTTCGATCTCGCGTACGACCAAGTCTTGCATTTCGAACCATTTGTCGTCTTCCTCCTTGACGCCTTCTGCGAGCTCTCCAGTCTGAGCGTCGCGAGGCGGTCGCAAGTGGACATGCGCCTTCCATTCGGCAGAGGTCGACGTGGCGCCCGTCGTCGTCGTGGTCGTGAGAGCGAGGTTCGCAGTCAGGTCGTAGTAGGTGGAGATCGGTTGCGCGCCATCGACGTCTGTGTCCGACGCAACCAGCGTCACAAGGTCAGCATCTTCTCTCGCCTCGTGGCGCCGTTCCCGATACGTACAATCGTGCATGTCGACGCCGCGCAGCGGGAAGTTGACAATCGTCGGATTCTTCTCCTCCAAGAACCGATTGCTGGTGAAGCGCTTGTAGTAGACGATGAGGAACGGCGGCAGGCGGGTGATCTTCCAGCGCCGCAAGAGACCCGAAGTCGGATCTTCTCGGGTCGTTTCGCCATCGTACTTGGCGAGGACGGTGGCGATGGGAACTTGCGGAATGATGTTGGACTCGACGGCATCGCGGTACAGGGGCGGTGGTGGGAGGTCGAGCGCGAGGAAGAGGAATGGAGTCTTTGTCGATTTGATTTCTGAGCAGGCCAAGGATGTCAGTAGCTTCTCGCTGTGAAGCGCGCAAAATGGTTCGCTCACCTCGGTCCAGATCGAAGCGGGGCTTGGTCCCGAACTCGCCCGTTTTGATGATCTGCTGGTCGTCCACGCGCACCTCGCCCTGGAACGTCGAATAAATGATGCCTGGCTCCCACTCGTTGTCAGCTCCACCCTTACTCGCGCTAGAAATATAAACTTACTCGACCGTGGGCGTTTCGACCCGCCCAAGTCACGGTGCAGCTGGTTGAGCAACCAGCTGAGAAAGTCGATCGGATCTCCGTGCTCCGTGATCTTGAAACGGCCGTGACTTGCGTTCGCGACTTCTTGCAAGAACTCGTGCGGCGAGACTTGGGCCTTGAACTGTCGAGGATTCCAGACTTTGCGCGCAAGCATGGCGAAGCGACGGACGAGTTCCGATGTGGTCGACGAAGACGGAAGTGGCGAGAGGATGAAGTAGTCGCGGAGGGGCGGAACGTGCAGAACGAGTTGGAGGACGGCGTTCATGTAGGAGTTGAACTTCATGTTGTTGAGCCCGATGAAGCCGGGATGATACGGTTTCTGGACGAGATCGTACGAAGGCGCGAGCGTCCGGTCGATCCGCTCGAGCGACGAAGGGTCGAAAGTAGGTTTGAGCAGGTACTGGATGTCGGCGAGGGAGGCATCGTTGACCTCGTACCCATCCGGGAGCACATATACTTTTTGCGTTTCGAGGTTGATGAAGACATGGTGGTCCTCGTTGAGGGCGTGCGCGTAGGCCGGAGAGGTCTTGCCTCGTCCCTGAAAGTACTTCCCGTCGACCAGACAGGCGTAGATGTTGTTGTGCGAGAGAGTAACCGAACACAAGCGCTCAAAATCGAAGTCGAGCGCCGCACGGTTGATCTGTGGGATTCCGTCGAAGCAGGCGTGAGATGCTTGGCTTCTTTCGCAACCCGTCCTCAAGGAACACACGCAATGGGTGACTCACAGTGTCGAGGTAGAGATCTGCGGGCCTTCCGCTGTCCTCTTCGGGCTCGAAATCGTACACGGGGGGTTCTTCCTCCTCGTCCGCTCCGCTCCGTTCCTGCTGTTCTTCCGAGGTGGCAAAATCTTGCTGCTCTCGCGGCCGGTCCCGCTCCTCTGACGATGAGGCGCCGGTCCTGTTGGGGCCGGCCTCGCCGTTGTCGCCGGCTGCGGCGCGTTCAAGAGTTTCGACCGGGACCTTTGCCTCGGCGATGACAGAAGCAGTGATGGCACTTTCCTCCCCGACCGCCGGCGGATCAGCCGGCTCTGCGGATACCTTTGGCGGGATGGCGGAGTCGACTGCTTGAGCGGGCGGTACGGCGCTCGCGGCAGCCTCGTCGATTCGCATCCGCTTGACTTGCTCGTCTGCCTCGTCGTCCAGCACTGCTCGTTTCACTGCCAGCGTAGACGATCGAGACTCGGAGCTCGCTTCCGCCGTACTGACTGTCTGCGCCTGGGTTGCAGGCGTGGCCGAGTCGTCTGCGGGTGCTGGTTGCGGGTCGGTGGTTCCCGCCGCCGAGGTTTCGTCTGCCGCCGCTGCGTCGTTTTCCTCGAGTCGAGCGATCAAGTCGGCTTTGACTCCCGATACTGGCAGCTCGCGCCCCTTCAACAGGTCCTGCAGAACGGGAAGGAGCGCAGGTACATTGTTTAGTGAGTGGGGCAGGTCTGCATGAGCAACGATGGGATGGACTCACCTTGAGCTGAGCGACCTTGAGCTTGGCATAGTCTTCCTTGGCCGCCATTGCTCTACACTTTGACCGTAGCGAGTCAGCTGTTGCCGAGCAAGCTGCTATAGAGACCTCGAGACTCGCTTCTCATCACAAGTTGGTTCCGCGTGAGCTCATCGAGGGATCGCTTGCCAACGAGCACGCTTGCCGCAACCACTACACACGGGTGGAAGCGGACGGAAGAGAAGCGGACGCAGAGCAAGGATGAAGTCGATCGCCGACCCTCGCCTCAACCTCCTGACCGTCCTCAACGTCCAGTCGGCCAAACCTTCAAAGCGCACCGCGACCGCATCTCGCGACTGGCACGCTCTCGCCCGCAAGGCAGCGAAGCGTTCCAATGCTCCGACAGCCTCGACGACTACCGGCCGTCTACGTGCAGAGCTCGCCGAGCAGATCGTGACCGCCGCCGACCACCAACTCAAGGGCCCGGCGGCGAAGAAAGGCAAAGGCAGCGCAGAGTCGATCAGTGCCGGCGCCGGCGCAAAGGCAGTCGCGGACCAGGCGCAGGACGAACAGGACGAGTCGGCGGTCGACTCTGACGACGAAGGGGAGATTGCCGGCACCACCCAGGATCCCTTCATCCGCCACTTTGGCGCCGAGTCGACCTTGGTAAACGGTCACGAGGCAGAAGCTCTCTCCGGAGACAGGTCGAACTGGGCAAAAGGAAAGGCGGTCGTCCCAGCGCTCGGTGAAGTGCTATCGACTCGTCCGCGGGATACAGCAGTGGAAGGCGCCGGGACGCTTGATACGGAGGCCGCGCAAAAGATCGTGCGTTTCAGACTTTCTCCCCCTGGTCTGCTCGCGCATAACACTGACCCCTATCTACGCAGTACAATCCCAAGCTCCTCGACAAACTCCGCCACGGCGAAGGTACGTGCTCTTGTCCCAGAGAATCAGCTTCCAGGACCTTTTCTTCATTGACAACACATCTCTGCAGCTTCTCTCCCCACCATTCAGTCGGACTGGCTTCGGACTCTCGGAACGTACCAGGATGTCCTCGACACTGCGCTTCGTGTCGGGACAGACGAGCATGGCGCCGCGCGCGAAGCGGTCGCGCTGCACGCGATGAACCACGTGGCCAAGTGAGTGCCGTCGCACGGCTGCCGCACAGTACGTGAAGTCAGTACTGATCTAGCCTTCGGATCGCAGAACTCGTGCCCGGGTCCTCAAGAACAACGAGTTCCTCGCCAAGCAGGCGCTCGATTCGTCTTCGTCCGCATCGACCTCCCGTGACACTCGCGACCAGTCTTTCACGCGACCGAAAGTCCTCATCCTCACGCCTTTCCGCAACGCCGCGCTCGCCTGGGTGCAAGACCTCGTCACCTATCTGCCTCCATCCACCACGCTCGTGGAGAACTATCCTCGTTTCGTCTCGGAGTACTCGCTGCCCGAAGGCGCCGAGGACAAGCTCGTCACGAACGCGGACTCGTACCCCGAAGACCACGTGGCGACCTTTGCCGGCAATATTGACGACGCGTTCCGATGCGGTATCAAGGTGACCCGGAAGAGCGCCAAAGTCTTTGCCGAATTCTACCAGGCGGACGTCATCGTCGCGAGTCCGCTGGGCTTGAGGACCAGTATCGAGAAGGACGGGTGAGTTTAGGTCTTCTGCGGGCGGAGAACGCTCCGTGAATGCTGATCATCACTTGCAACCGCGCGCAGCGATTCCGACTTCCTTTCGAGCATCGAAATGCTAGTCGTGGACCAGATGGATGTCATGCTGATGCAGAACTGGGAGCACGTCCAGGTGCGTCTTTTGGCATTCTATTCGCGCTCCACCGCATCGCTCACGCTGACTCCCCGCACGCTACGGGATCTAGTTCGTCATGGACCTCCTGAACAAGATACCCGAGGAAGACCACGGCTGCGACTTCTCGAGGGTCAAGCCTTGGTATCTTGACGGCAAAGCGGCGCATCTGCGTCAATCCCTCCTCTTCTCGTCGCTCGACGCTCCCGAAATCCGCGCGCTCTTCAACCGATCATGCGTGAACCGGGCGGGCAAGCTCCGCGCTGTCCGGCATCTGGAAGGTGTACTCGATCGCGTACCGCAAGGTCTCAAGCAGATCTGGAACCGGTTCGACACTCACGACCTGCACGACGAGGACGACAAGCGTTTCGACTTTTTCACCACAAAAGTGCGTACTGGCGAGCAACTCTTTCCCCTGTCACCCCAACGTCACCGCGCTGACTCGATTCCCACCGGCAGACTCTACCTACCTTGCTCAAATCCGCCGTGTCCTCGTCGGAAACGCTCATCTTTGTCCCCTCCTACTTCGATTTTGTCCGCGTGAAGCGCTACCTCACCAAGAACCTCTCTTCGCTGGGATCCGACTTCTCATTCGCGGCCATCTCCGAGTACTCAGACACTCCCGAAATCTCTCGAGCTCGCGGCGCATTCTTCCAGGGCAAGAAGAAGTTCCTCCTCGTCACCGAGCGATTCCACTTCTTCCGACGGTGAGCTCTTTTCCTTCGAGGTGACGCGGCTGCATCGCACTGACAATTGAGCCGTGGGAATGCAGGTACCGCCTGCGCGGCGCAAAGACCTTTGTTTTCTACGCGCCGCCGATCCACCCGCACTACTACCCCGAGGTGCTCTCTTTCCCGTACCGCCCGCCTTCGAGCGCCAACCTTCCGCTCTTCGACTCCGACGAGCTCGACGGCGATGTCGATGTCAGCGAGCTCTCGGCACACGTCTTGTTCTCCCGATTCGATCTCCTCCGCCTCGAAGGAATTGTGGGCGAGAAGGACGCGCGGAGGATGTGCGGGGTCGGAGAGCACGAGGAACGAGGAGACAAGCGGTTCACTTTCGTGTAGTCGATTTGCACCGCCTTTTTCCCACTGTCGCCATCACGGACCTATGCTTGACGGGTGTCTCCACTAAACATGCTCGGAGATCGAGTGCGGAGAGAGAAGACTGCTTGCAAAAAAAGCTGATGCCACATCGTCTATCTACTCGTCGTACCCGCGGCCAGAGCGCTGCTTTTCTCGCTTCTTCTTGTAGTGCTTCTTTCCTTCGCCGCCGTTCTGAGTCTTGGTGCCCTTCGTCCCGATGATGACAGCGTTGCCGACGTTGGAGGCGAAGAACGACGAGTCGAGGGCGTTGGCTTTGGCACTCTGACCTTTTCCGCGCGGCGCGTCCGACTTGGCCGTCATACCCGGTGCCGAAGGGTTGTGCACAAAGTAGTCGGAGCCCTTACCGACGCGGGTCGTCGGACCCATCTTTTGCCTGAGCTTGTTCTGGGCCCGCAAGAGCTCCAGATCGCGAGTCTCCGCGTTGAAGTCGTCGGCTTCGATGCCCGGCGGAGGATGGCAGAAGAGCAGTTTGCCGTTCACGTAGTCCTTGAGGACGAGTCGCGACGACCGGGAGTGATCGGGGTTACCCTGTCCACCGGTGAAGAAACCTCGAGCGACTGGAACACCGAAGAGATTCCGTTAGCTGCCGACCACCCTTCGAGACAATCATATTGCGACGCACTCGAGAATGACGTCAGGAACTCAGATGCGGTCAAGGCGCCCGTTCCACCTTCGTTCTCCGGAACCGTGTTGATACGCAACCCATACGTGCCTTCCAGCACTGGCTGCGGTATCCGGCGCGTGACGAGTTCGACGGGGCCGGTGAACTCGCGCAGCTGATCGATGGGGAGAACGCCGTCGCAGACCAGCTCAGCCTTCGTCGAGGCGAATTGCGGGAAGACGAGACCGGGGCAATCGCAGAGGAGGACTTCGGGAGAGAGACGGATCGTCTGGAAGTGCTTGGTCTTGCCGGGGGTGGCCGAGACCGAGACCTTCTTCTCGCCGATGAGCGCGTTGATCGTCGAAGACTTGCCGACGTTGGGGTAGCCGACCAGACCGACGACCAGCTTCTCGTTGCCGTGTCCTTGTGCGAGGGAGACTGCAAGAGGAGCCAGTCTGATCAGCTTGACTGCGCTTCGCTTCGCGACTGATTGCGGACGCAGAGACTTGGGACAGACCTGTGGGTGCGTGCTTCAAGAACAGCTCCTCGAGCTCCGAGACGCTCAGGATCCGTGTCCGAGGACTCTCGTCGCTGCCGGGGAGAGAAATGCCCATTCCTCGGCGCATACGCTTGGCGAGTTCCTCGTCGTCGTCCTCCTCATCGTCCTCGTCGCTGTCTTCATCGAGACGCTTGACCCGCGGCGGCGGCAACGTCGCCTTCGCCTTCAGCTCCTCCCGGAGCCCTTTGAGTTTGTTGCCCGACTTCGGGATCTTCATGCCCGGGATATCCTCCTCACTGTCGCTCTCATCAGAGGCTTCCTCGAGAGCAGCCAGCTCTTCTTGACGTGCGCGCTCCTCCTGCAGAGCGATGCCGTTCGCGGCGGAGAAGAAGGCATACTGAATGCCGTTCGCCTCGAAGTAATCAGCCCAACCCTCACTGCAAACGACCGGACATCAGCTACCGACGACCAGAACGCATGCCAAAAAAGATTCAGGACGCACCGCTGCTTGCGCGTCAACAGATCTGACTTGTTGATGAGGAGGAGGTTCTTCCGCTCGGGCTTGCTGGTTCCCTCGCCGAGGTCATCGTCGCCTTTGACGTCGTTCAGCTCGAGGACGTATTTTGCGAGATCCTCCGACCGGAACCCGAGCGGGTTTCGGGCGTCGACGATCTGCACGATGAGATCGGATCGCTCAAGCGTGCGCCAGAGTTGACGCCACACTTCCAAGTTGCGCTCGAACGGGGTAAGCATAAGAGACTGGTTCTCCTGCAGGCTGTCAGACCCCCCGGAAGTGTCAGTAGGATGGTGCAAGGAGAAAAGCAGGCAGCTGGAACGTACTCGGCGAGGCCGCGTCGCCATTCGAGGAAGGCGTCGCGCTCCTGTCGCTCGAGATCCGGGACGGTCATGTCGCGCGTCCACGCTGGTCGGCGCGGCACCTGCAGGCGCTCGACATTCTCCCTCTGCTTTTTCCGGATCTCGGCCTCTTGTTGCGGAGTCAGGAGGTAGGGATTGTGGGCGGCGGCGGTCAAATTCGGGTCGGACACGACTTTGATGTTCTGGCGCTCTGTACGAGGCGGAGGGGTCTCAGTGACAACAGCTGCTGGCCGCTATGCCGCGCAAGCTCTTACCTGCGGAAAAGTCGGTCTCGGCCAACTGCGCAGTACTGAGGAACTCGTCCAAGTCGTTTTCTTGGGTGACGGAAGACAAGCCTGCGCTAATCTCGGACGCGTGCTGAGGCGGCGAGTTTGGATCAGCGCCATGAAATTAGCCTTGGTCGAGACTGCGCAGACTCACGAGAGTCGGGTCGGCAGCTTCTTTCGCCGCCTTGACTTTCCGGTTGATGATAGCTCGACCGAGTCCAGACTTGTCGACCCTGCGCTTCTGCGCGCCGTTCTTGCGCTCCGGACGTCCGTTGGGCTGAGAGCAACGACCACGATGTTAGTGACTGCTTCGGCATGGCGTAATGGCCAGTTGACATACCATTCTGGCGGATGAGGCTGTGCTGCCCTGGATGAGGAGACCGATGCGGGCGTTGAGCGGTGGCAAGCGATTTGCAAAGTGGCGAGGCTCTTGAGTAGCGCCGGTGACAGTGCTTGGGCTGAGATTTGTCCGACTTAGGGGGCTTAGCACTAGTTGAGGTTCGACGGGATTTTCGAAGCTCCGCTTTCAAGTCGGCCGCGCTGAATCAGCCGCCGGGTCCGCGGGTTTAATCTGCTCTTCTGCACACTGATACATCCAGAGCGCTCAGTTGCTTGTATAATATCTCTGCATTCACACTAAGTCGACTCAAGAGTGGGTCCGAGGAATTGAGGGATCAGAATCCGAACGCATCGAACGAGAACTCTGCCGGCGCCTTCGCTTCCACCTTGACCGTCTGGACGACCTCGCGGAACTTTTGCCGCTGCCGCTCCCTCTCCTCAATCTCGTGATCTGTCGCTTGAAGGGGTGCTGGAGACGGAGTCCGGCTTGGGAGATTCGACGCGGGGAGGGTCACGTCGAGAATGGTCGACGAGCGTAGCAACGAATGCCGGCGTCGGTCTCCGAGCAATGTTGGCCGCTGCGCGGTCGTGCTGGTACTGGCTGGAGAAGGTAAAGGGAACGTCCAGGTACGCAGCAAGTTGAGGGCGAGGACGTGGCAGCCTGTAAAGCAGGGGTCAAAAAATTGCGGTCAACGAAAGAACACAGGCGCGACTGTCAGCGTAAGCCGCCTTCTCACCCATGCGACAGAGAATGCGCGCGATGTGGAGAACGAACTGTGAATGGCAGAAGTCAGCAACGCGCAGTTCCAAGAGGGCATCGGTTGAGACTGACGTTGAATTCGGTCTTGCCAGACACCGCCAGGGCACCCTTCACCGTCTGCAACGACCAGCCACGCAGCTGTGCAAACAAGAAGACAAGCGTCGGGTCCTCCCTGGCTGGACTGCGGACGGCGTCGAGTCTGTACGGCAGGCGCGTGGCGAGAACAGACAGTGGCGTCTGCGATCAAAGGTTTGGGAATTAGCCTCTATAAACAGGCTTTGTGCGAGCCGAGCCGCCTCAACCTTGACGCACGATCACCGCTTGTATAGCGAGGTCACGACGTCCGAGCATCCATAAAGCCCAGGTCGCAAGCCAGCGCTGGCCATCACGGAACGCAAGGGGCAGCACCGTTTCTTCGAGCAGCGCCCGCAAGACCGGACCAGTGTCGCCTTCATAGGTACGAGCGAGTACGACCGCCAGCTGTAGATCGTCCAGTTGCCGAATGCAGACGTTGACGGCGTCTTTGAGGCTGTCGCCGAGAAGGAAGAAGGCGGCGGCAAAGACTGGAAAAACACGAGTGTAGCGGTCAATCCCGTATCAGCTGAGGTCAGCTGAGGCTCGAAGAATTGGTATATCGAGAACTCACGGAAGCGCTGCTTGCTCATGAGCGCGAAGGCGTTCTTGAGCGCAGCGGACCTCCACCGCTGCTCCTCGAAATCGTTTGCCAGGAACTTGAGCATTTGACGCTGATCCGAATGGCCGCTCGCCTGCTTCCAGAACGTCGTCACGATGTGCGGCTTCTTCAAGGCGAGGTAGAAGAGCATGGCGGTGATCGGATCACGGTCGTCCGCTCCAGGCTTGACGAATTCGGTGCGGCCGACCGTTTCTATCAAGCGGGCCTATCGGGACGTCGATCTTAGTCAAGGCGGTGGTGATGTCCAAGCCGAGGAAAGAGCGCGCACCAGGGATTCCGGCGAACGCAGCCACATCGCGGCGCCGAAGGAGCTGACCGCCGCCCACGTGGCGTGGCCTCCGGAAGCCTTGGTGCCTTCTTCGAGCAGCAAGTCCTGGCTCTCGCTATGGTAAGCAAAGACGATGTCTCGATACGAGAGCTGCCGTGTGGAGGAGCTGGGGTTCGTCGAGCTCGCTTCTGCGACGCCAGCCTGTCGGTACAGGAAGAAGGAGCGCATCGCGATCAAGTACCGCAGACCATTGTCGTCAATAGAGCCGCGACGTTCTTGGGTCTAGCAGGTCATGTGAGGGTGTCAGGCACGAAAAGTCACGGACGATGAATCGAAATGGAACGGAATTGTCACCTCGTAAACCGTCTGCACCAGCACAGACAGGTGCTCATGTTCCAGCTTGTTCAGGCCTCGGAGCGTTCGGCGGTGCAGCGAAGCCACCAAGCGAGACAAATTGTCGGCGGTCAGGCGAAGTGGCGGCGCAGAACTGGGAATCGTTGCCAGCGGGAGGTGTCAACGCGTGAGAGAGCACGGTGATTGCGGATCGAGCTCACCCGTCGGTCTGGTCGGCAGTCGTCAGCGCAGAGAACACGTCGTCAGAAGCACGCTTCGCCTTCTGCGGGAACAAAACTTTTAACAATGTGGCTTCGAAGATTCAGTCGCGACACCAACTCACCTTGGTCGACCGCGAGGGATTCCGCAAGAACGACTCGATGGTGAAGCGTGTCTGATCTGACTTCATCGGCACAGGGGTGAGGTGACCATCCGATGTGAGCTCGCCAGCGAGCCCGACGAGAATGCGGGTAACGGCTTCGAAATGACCTGATCAGCACGAAAACAGTAAGTACAGGTGATCGGGGGACGTCGATGTGATGCATTCCGTACCTTGGAGGAGGGCTTGGAAGAGAAGCTGAGGATGATGTAAAGGCAGGGGAGCGATTCGTCTCCGGGCAAGTCTGTGAACGTCGTCGTCGTCCTCCAGCTCGGGCGAGTAGAAAAAGACTTGGTCTTGAGAGGCAATCGCCAATCCCGCGGCGAGCCAGCAGGTTTCCGTGATCGCGCCGGGAATCAGACTGCGCCGGCGAATGTTGTCAGCATCTTCGGCCTTCCGGACAGAAAACAATGGCTGACACACTGTTGAATCGAGATCTCCGCCACAACGTCCCACGCGGGTGCAGGTACAAGATCTTCGAGCCTCCGAGCGGCGTAGAGAACGACTCGCGTCGACGAAGTGCACGCGAGGATGTCTCCCTCGACGGACCAACCGAGCTGAAGGAGTTCTTCGCTGTAAAGTTGAAGGCGCGAAACAGGTCAGCATCTGCCCAAGATGTATGCAAAGGCTCAAACTCACTCCAAGGTGCACGAGAACTGCTCGCCAGAGCTGAATTCGGAGGCTTTCGGGTCCCAGATCGCAAGGCGGGTTGAACCGGCCGCCTCGCCACGACATGCTGCAGACCATCATCAGTCCTGGACGCACGTGCATATGGAAAATCTGGGCGATACGTACCGAGAGCTGAAGTGCCGTCAACACTGCAAGCGATCAAGTATGGGGTGCATTCGCCCGTTCGCATGCGGCTGACGCTCTTCCAGCCAGCAGCCGGGTCCGCCAATTCCATTTGCCAGCGGCACAGCGTCCCCTCGCGGTCCATAGCAAGGATAGATACAGACTCGAGAACGTCGCTGTTCCGGTCGGGAGGAACCGGACAAGCGAGAAGGAATAGCACGCGGTCCTTGTCCGTGTCCGCATTCGTGAGGAATTTGCGCGTCTCCTCGTGTAGCGATCGACCGGCGTGGTTGTAGACAAACGTTCGAAGATGGAAAGTCGCCGAAAGGGTGACGATGGTCGTGCTGAACGTTTCGTCACTTGCCCGCACGGCGAAGAAGGTCAAGAGGTCGTCAAAGGGCTGGTCGACTTCGAGCGAAGCGAGAAACTGCAGTCGCTTGGAGTGGCGGAACTTGAGTATACGCAGAGAGCGTCCGGCGGCAACAGCGAAGAATCGTCCTGAAAGCAGCGGCGATCAGTAAATTCGCGTGCTGCAGAAAGGTCTGACACTCACCGTCATGCCAAGTGGCAATTTTCGCGTTGGGCGGCACCTCGGCTTCGGCAATAGCCATGTCGGTGATGACCTCGTCCTGTCCCATCTCCCACGACTGCACGCGTCCCGTCTCTCCCAAGACCAGCAGCGCCTCGCCGTTCGCAGTCGGAGCGAGCTGCGAGATTTTCCCGACGAGGCTGACAGGTGGGGTCGTCGGCGCGGCTTTGAAGATCTTCTTCACACCGATAGCATCGAGCCGTCGGGCGCGAGCATGCACGAACGTGCCGCGACTGGAACGGCCGACGAGGTGGAATGCGTTGACGTCGCTCCTCGACGGCAAAAGATGCGGGTATCGCATGTTGGCGAGCTGCGCCGGCTCAAAGACATTCTCCTGCAGCACTCGCGTAGATTGTACGAGGCAGGTTGGCGGGCGACAATCGAAGTTCTGTCGCAGCGAGGCGGGCTAAATCAGCATACGAGCACTCTTTCGAACCGAGGATGAGGACGACGAGCACCCGAACTCACGGAAACGGTGGTGAGATGCACGGCCCCGTCCGAGAACACCGTCACAAACTCATCCGCCGTCCCGCTCGAGATCGCCGTCCCGGTGCCATTCATCGGTCGAGTGCGCCAGTACAGCGTCGCAAGCGGCAGTTGCTTCGGCAGAGTCGAGTGGACGTCGAGCGCGCACCACAGCGAGAAGAAGTCGGGTTCGTCGATGACGCAGCCCCAGATCCTGAACACGCCGTCCATGGTTTGCGTGAAGAGGACCGGACCGGAACTGACCCCAGAGTGACTGGTCAGCGAAACGGCCGTGATCTCGAAGCAGACAGCTGGAGAACGCACTCTTCCATCGCATCGCTCGGTCTCCAAGCGATCGTGCGGATCCGAGCGGCATGGGCGGCTCTAGACCGGAACTGCAGGCGGTTTCCAGTTCCCGCGCGCCGGGGTACGATATTACTGAGGAGTACGATCGAGCTCGTCTGCAACGATACGTAGAGTCAATTCAACGCCAGCAGTCTGGATCTTGCCTTTCTTACTTACCGAAGCGACGGTTGCGAGCACGAGAGCCGAAGGCGAAAGGCAAGTCATCGAGACCGGAGTTGCGTAGCTGTTTCGATCGCAAGTTGGTAAGACGCTCAAGGCAAAGCACTGTCGAAGAGAGCGTGGGCACACGAGAAGTTCCCGGTCTTGATCCAGGTCGGCAGTGCTGCCGTGTCGTCAAGGTTCCAGAGCGTGACGCCATCACCGGCCGTCACCAGAGTATCTGCACTGGGCCTTGCTATCCGTCAATCTCCGGGGAAGCAAGAGTGCTTTTGACGCAGTCTCGAGGACTCGCCTTGGGAGAAGTCGATCGCGGTGATGTCGTGCAAAGTCGCAAAGGTCGAATGGACCCTCCAGGATCCGGCTCGACCGGCGGTCCACACTGCGACCCTGCGGCCCGAGCTAGCGGCGATCTGCGCGAGTAGTGATCAGTTTGCTTGTCTTGGCGAACAGAAGCTTGACGCTGCGCACCTTGCCCGTAGAGATGTCGACAGCGACCGCATCGACTCGTCGCGCGTCGTCGATGCCCGGGAAGGCATCGGCAAAGGGCAGACCTCTGACGTACTCGCACGCCTCGTCGAGCAAATCGACTCGGTTGCCGGCGGCGCTGATCTGCGTGTGGATATGCTCAGGCTCAGGCCGTGATGAATTGGTCCGAGTGGGGAGAAGGGAGACGACGCACCAGGAGTGGCTTCCCGTCGAGGACGGCGCTCCTCACAGAGTGTGGTCCTGCATTCGGTGAAGCGACTGCAGTCTCTTGCAGGACGAGTGAAGGCATGTACCTGCCTGCGTCGAGACTACGCACAACTCGCTCGAGTTGAGACGATTTGCTCGCTCGAGTTGCTTCCGCGCGAGTTGCGATGAAAATTTTGATTGGAGGTCGGCAACGAGCCCGTCCCGCGGCACCTAGAGCAGCTATATGGACAAACTTGATCCCGGACTACCATGTAGCTGGTCCCTGAAGGCAGCCAGGGCCACTCGGATGGCCAAAAGAGGTGGTCACGACGTCGGCCGATGACGTCGGCTGGCAAACCTGTCCCAGCCGAGGGGGTCAGCTTTGGCTTGCTCCTCTCCACCAACTCGAAGGGAGGACTGCATCTGGAACTGGAATATGACTGCAGACACCAGCTACTACATCGGCGTCGACGTGTGAGTCCAACAGCGCCGTCGGAGGTCCACTCGCCTTCGTCGTCGGCTGGCAGCCCCACCGACCGCTCGACAAGTTCTCCTCTGGCTGACAACGACTGTTCTGCAGCGGCACGGGCTCTGCGAGGGCAGCTCTCGTTTCGAGTCAGGGAGACATCGTCGCCGAGTCGACCTACAACACGACGACCTGGCGCGACGACAACGACAAGGACATCTTTGAGCAGAGCAGCGGCCAGAGTGAGCCCCGGCTCGACTCGCTTTCGCCCTTCGCAGCCTGCTGATTCGACTTCCCCGCCCCACTAGTCTGGTCCTGCATCTCGTTGGCCTGCCAGGACGTCCTCCGCGAGTCCAAGATTGACCCGGCGCTCGTCAAGGGAATCGGATTCGACGCGACGTGCTCGCTCGTCGCGGCCGACATCGACTCGGGAAAGCCGATCACCGTCACTCCCAACTCATGGGAAGGAGCTCCGAAAGCAACGAACGACAAGGGCGAGTTCCGAGACATCATCCTCTGGGCCGACCGTGAGTCTTGTTCCGCTCGTTCCCGGGACGTTTCTCTGCGGCTTGGCTGCTGATTGAGATTGCACCACCCAACGCAGACCGCGCTGCGAAAGAAGCCAAGCTCATCAACAACACCAAGAGGTTCGTTGGCGCTGGAATGACTGCAATCGAGACCCGTCGGAGGCTGACGCGCGCCACTTCTGCAGCAAGTGGCTCAAGTATGTCGGCGGAACCGTCTCGCTCGAGATGGAAGTACCCAAGGTGAGCGACTTATACCCCTGCGGAAATCAACACACGCTGAAACGAACCGTTCTGGCTTGCCACAGATGCTCTGGCTCAAGAACCACATGCCGGCTTCGACCTTCTCGAAGTGCATGTTCTTCGACCTGCCCGACTGGCTCACCTACCGCGCGACCGGCGACCTCTCGCGCTCAAACTGCTCGCTTGCATGCAAGTGCTTGTACGTTCCGCCCGGAGTCGAGGGCAGCGAGGGCTGGAACAGCGCGTTCTTCGAGGAGATCGGGCTCGGCGACTTCGTAAGTTTACCCACTGGGCTCTTGGCGGGAACAGACGTCTGTGGAAGCTGAACCTTGCCACGCACCCGCAGGTCAAGGGCGACTTTGCGCAGGTCGGCGGTATCCCGGGCAAGAACGGCCTGATCCTCACGGCAGGACAACCGGTCGGCCAGGGTCTGTCCAAGCAGGCGGCGCAGGAGCTCGGCCTGAACGAGGGAACTGCCGTCGGAAGTGCTGTCATTGATGCGTACGTAGCCTCCAATCTCGGAAGCCCCGCGGGTGAGCAAGCTGAACTCGGATGCATTTCCCCCGGCTGCAGGTACGCCGGCTGGATCGGGACGGTCGCCGCGCCGATGGACGGACAGCCTTCCGTCGACCTTGACGGATCGCGACACCGCTTGGCCGCGATCGCCGGAACGAGCACGTGCCACATCGTGCAGAGCCCGGAGCCGGTGTTCGCACCGACTTGGGGTCCGTACAAGCATGCTGTCTTCCCTGGATGTGAGTACTACAAGGTCCGCATTCTCCCGGCTCGGGTGGAAAGCCTCTCCTGCCGCGGTGAGGTCTGACGTGGGTCCCGCTTCGCAGACTGGATGAACGAGGGCGGGCAGTCGTCGACCGGTCAACTCCTCGACTTCATGGTCGACACGCACCCGGCAGCGGAGCGATTGAAGCAGATGGCGAAGGAGCAGGGCACGAACCACTTCGCCTTGTTGACGGAGATCCTTGAGCGGATGGTCAAGGAGAAGGGCGCGCCGTTCATGAGCTACTTGACGCGGGACATGTACCTTTACCCGGATCTGCACGGTGCGTCTTTCCGCTGAGGATCTCACCTTCAGACCCCGCGCTGACTGCACACTACTTCGTAGGCAACCGATGCCCTCTCGCCGACAACGAGATGCGCGGAATGTTGATCGGCATGCAACTCGACAAGACGGTCGGCGATCTCGCCCTCCGCTACTACGCCACCGGAGAGGCGATCGCGCTGCAGACTCGCCAAATCATCGACGAACTCAACCGATGCGGTCACGACATCAAGAGCATCTTCATGAGCGGAGGGTGAGGCCTCCTCGGACGAGGGTGAATTTGTTTCCCCCCGAAAGAGTCATTGACCGAGTTTCTCGCTCGCAGTCTCGTCAAGAACCGCTTCCTCATGAGGTGAGCACCGGATCCTCTCCTCTGGAAAGCGCGGATGTTGACGTTACCTTTACATACAGCCTCATCGCCGACATCTGCAACATGCCGGTCCAGCTGCCCTACTCTCACTCCGCCTCCGTTGTACTCGGCTCCGCCATGCTCGGCTGCGCCGCCGCCGAGGAGGCCTCACGCTTGCAGAGCTCTCGCCTCGACAACCAAGAGGCCGCGGAGAAGAGTTCTTTCGGCATGAAGGACCGGCTTTGGGATGTGATGGCAAGTGTCTTCCGCTGCGTCGCAGAGCCACGGATACGGCATCGGCTCATCACGATTCCCTTTGCACAGATCCGCATGTCCCGACCGGGAACTACCGTCAAGCCGTCTGCTTCCGAACAGGAGCTCAAGCTCTTGCAGGTCAAATACGATATCTTCCGCGAATGCATCGAGATCCAGCGTCGGTGGCGCGCAAAGGTCCGCGACGCGCTCGGCGAGTAGAAAGAAGCAAGGGGTAGATTCCCGACAACTGTTTGATAGAGAAAGGGCCAGCCCCGGGAAATGGGATTGCAATTCGTTCGTTACGAGATGGTACAGACTTTGTGCAGAGAGGTGAAGACGCGCGCGGCAATAACGTGAAAGAAAGGAGCTTCTCAGAGGAGGTTCCGGGTATAGCGGTACGTTAACTGGTGTTGGTCTGATCGGAATGAATGGAACAAGAAGAAGAGAGAACATGCGATCGAGAGAGGGCGTCTCAAAGGCGTCTTTGCGGTTCGTCTTGGTAGGCGCCCGTCGGCGAAGCCATCCGTTGCTGTTCCGCGCCGCGCCATTAGTGGTGGTCGTTATAGTCATGCGCCTGGTTCTGCGAACCGGCGGCCTCATCGTGATACTTTTCGATCGATTCGCCATCGTAACGGTCGTTTTGAATGCCCTCCATGTGATCGAGGAGGATGGCAATCTTGGATTCACTGTCGACAGCAACGAGGTTAGCGAGAGAGGAGTTATAGCTGGGGAGATCATGAACGCACGCTGTTCGGCAACGCTGTTCCAGAGAGGCGTTCTCCCGTTTCAGCCACTCTGCGCGGTTCTGAGCCTGGTCGAACTCGGCTTGCAGGCTGGCCAAGTCGTCGTGCGAAGTGCCCTGCCTCGGCGATGTCGGGTTCTTGAGCGCGTTTTGCAGTTCCTTGTTGAGCGAAGCGTTGACCGCCAAGGTCTCTTCGAGCTCGCGGTGAGCCTTGTCGAGCTCGCTCTGCAGCGTGGCGGTGTGCTGTCGGAGCTGTTCGACCTCGCGCGCGGATGTCTCGGCGGTAGTTTGCAGCTCTCCGACCTGCCCGCGAAGGTGCTCCATCTCTTGCTGGCGCTCGGGCGAGTCGAGCTGCTCGCACCGTTCCTTGTACCGGTTGAGCTCCTCCTTCATCCGTCGGAGCATCTTCTCCGTGCCTTTGACGTATTGCACGGCCTTGAGATGCGTCGCTTCGAGCTGCTGATGGCGGCTCTGAAGGACCTCGAGTTCCTCCTGGGCCTTCTCGGCACGGGTTCGGACGTCGAGACCGGTCGATTTCTCGTGTTCGAGCTCTTGGCGCAGTCGGGCGACTTCGCTCTCGTGCTCAGCCACGCGATCCTCGGCCTGCTGACGCTGATGCTGACGAGACGCGAGCTCGGCCTCAAGCTCACGCACACGCGTGGCCAGCTGGTCGGCCGATTCGTCACCGGTGATCGGCGAGTGCTTGTTCGAGAGGTCGTCCTCCGTGGGACTGGCGAGACCGTGATCGGCGAGGAGGTTGTGGAGAACGTCGGCCTTGATCTGCGCTGCATCGCGCGCACGAGCAGTCTCCCGGCTCTTGATCTCGTGCTCAGCGACGCGCGATTTAAACGCGTTCAGTTCGTCGAGAGTAGTTGAGTGCTGGCGCTGGATGACGGCGAGTTGAGTCCGTGCTTGCGAGAGCTGCGCATGGAGATCGGCTTCCCGCTCGCGGGCTTGAGCGACCTCGGCGGCCAATGTGGTCTGTCGAGACTGGGCTTCAGAGTGAAGCTTCTTGATCTCGTCGAGCTCCATCTGCATCGCCGACAGCTGCTCGGGAGCGACCCCTCGCTCTGACGAATCGACGCCGTCGGCGGAGCCGCCTTCGTCACCGACAGACCGCGACACGTTTCGAAGTCCGTTTGGCCGGGAACGGTGGAGGGACAGCAGCTGAGACAAGCCGCCAGACGCGAGCGCAAAGTTCGAGTCGCTCGCCTCTCGCGTGGCGAGGTGCAGACGCTCGGCTTCTTCGGCTCGAGCCTGAGCCGCGTCACGCTCGGAGCGCAGCGACTCGACCTCGCGTTCGAGACCCGCAGCCCGTTCCCGCTCGCTCTGCGCCTCCTGCACGGCGGACTCTCGCAGCGAGGCGACCTCGTCGTTGCGCTTGTGCGCGGCGAGGAGGGCTGCCTCGGCCGCTGCGATAGCGGCAAGCCATTGTTCGACTGACGATCCGTGGGCTTCGGCGGCTTCCTTCAGCTTGGCGTTCTCCTGCTCGAGTCGCTGCGACGTTGCGGCGAGGGTGAGATTCCGTTCGGCGTGCTCGGCGATGCCGCGTTCGTGCTCGCCAGCTTTGACCTGGAGCGACGTAAGATCGGCAAAGACCCGAGTGTGGTTCTGCTCCGCCTCGTGGGCCCGAGCCAGAGCCGCCTCGCAGCGCTCTTCAGCCGTCGCTCGCATCGACTGGTGATGGGCCGCGTCGCTCTCGAGCTTCGCAATCTTGTCCGACAGACTCGATTGAGTGGCGACGGCCTCGACCAGCTTCTGCTCCAGAGTCGCGGATCGTTCTCGCTCGATCTTGGCAAACTCGTCAGGCGAGCCCGCCTCGAGGGCGGCCAGCTTCGCGCGAGCGTAAGCTGCTTCCTGCAGAGCTGCGACCTGACTTCGCTCCGCCGCTTTGTAACGTTCATCGGCCTCGGCAACGTGGCGCGATAGGTCATGCTGAGGACGGGTCGTTTGGATCAGTTTCCGGGTCGGTCGCAAATCGATTTTGTTCGGGACTTACTTGCGCATTCGCCAGCTCCTTCTTCATCTCGAGGAAAGCCTCGCGCATTTCCCGATCGATCGAGGTCGCATCAAGCCCTTTCGGCTTCTCGGCGACTTGCGCTCCGTCTGCTGGGGCCGCACCACCCGTCAGGCGCTCGACTTCGAGGAGAAGCCACGCCTTTTCACTTTCGAGCTTTTCCACCCTTTCGTGCTCGTGCGAAGGTGCGACCTGTGCCGAGGTCGACGTCGGAGCAGCCTGTGCCGCGGCCGGACCGCGATAGTAGAACGCGTCCAGAGGAGGTTGCTGTTGCGGTTCCGAGCCACCGCTGGCTTGCCGCTGTCGAGCATCGACGTCGTTACCGGTGAGCGTGGACGCGCGAGCCCGACCCGTGGGAGGGATGGCGCCACCGAAGGTCGAGCTGGAAGCCGCCGCAGGCGACGAGGTGCGGAACGCGTCTGCGTCATCCGGACGCGCTGGTCGCGTTGGCGGTTTCGCTCCCGCTCCAAGCGAGTCCGGTTGAGTCGGGGAGCCGAGAGACACGACGGGGGCGGATGCAGATGACGAGATCTGCGTTGAACCGCCGGCTGCCGTCGGACCGTTCGCAGTAGCGGCGACAGCGGCCACCGCTCCGAGCGATGACTGGAGTCCGCGTCGTTCGTGATCGCGGTCGCGGAGAGAGCCTGTTGGGGAAGCAGCACGGTTCCGGGCATCCTCCGGCGTTCCGTTCGCCGCCGACATCTGGACAGGAATCGACGGCTTGCGCCTGACAGCCGGAGTGGACGAGGCCCCGACAGGTGGCGGAAGGTGTTGCGGCGGCGGAGACAAAGGCGGTGGTGGCGGGGATCCCGCAAAGCCCCTTTGAGATTGAATCGGCGGAGAAGACGCGGAATTGGCGAGTTGCTGCTGCTGTTGGGCTGTCGGGCGCGAGTCGGGCGGGTACTTGATCTTGGCTGCGAGACGCGATGAGTAAGTTCTAACCGCTTAGATCGTGCCTCTGTCGCGGACGTACTAGTGTCAAGCACATGCACCAATGACGGGTCGTCGGTGCGTCCGCTCGTGTAACTTTCGCCACCGAGGACCAACACCCTGGATCCGTGCGTCGCCATGGCATGCCCACTTCGACCGCTCGGCGCTGGACCCATGTTTTGGAACATGAACCAGCGATGATCTGTAGGGCGACAATCGCGAGTAAGTATCGTGATAAAAGACGGGATTCGCTATGAGGTTCGCGCGGGAACGCACTCGAGATTTTGAACGCCGCCAGGTCTTCGAGATCCTTGCCGTCGACGCCACGACCGCCAAAGACGTACATGACGTCGTCGACGAGGGTAGCGGCGTGACCTTCCCGCGGGACCGGGATGTAACCGATGCAGGCCAGTTCGGTCCAAACTCCCGTCGCGAGATCGTACTGCCACGTGTCGTTGTAGTGGTACTGCCCGTCGGTTCCACCGAAGCTAGAGAAGGCGGCGACGAAGGTCAACGCTGTCCAGTCCTCTCGCACTAATCGAAGCGAGGCCTGTGGGAGCGGCGCCCGCGCGACAAGATTACGAGGCGGCCAGCGACGACTCACATGTAAAGCGAGTCTCCGAACGTGACGCAAGTGTGACCAGTCCGAGGCGGCGGGACAGCCTGATTGGGCTGCGGCTCGATAAAAGTCCAAGACGGTTGGCCGAGCTTGACTGCGTGCACGTGGGAAGATGATGATGCCCAAGTCAGTATCGATCGCGTCGAGATGTCTGCGAGAGCGATCAATCGTGCCGCGTGCTCACGTTTCTGAAGGTCAAAGAAGCACAAGTCGTTCTTGAAGCCGCCGTCGTCGGTCTGGCCCCCAAAGACAAAGAACCGGCTCCCGACCATGGCGACGGCGTGACCGTACCTGCCTTCGGGGACTCTGCCGACCGTCTTGACGCGCGTCCAGTCGCGCGTCGAGAGGTTCAAGAGGTACAACCCGTCGTCTTGGCGCTCTTCCGGTCGGGTTTTCGTGTCGCCGCCCCAGACGATCAGGACGTTGCCGACGCCGACGCTCGCGTGTCCGACTCGCGGTCCGGGCACTTCGCCGCGCGTTTCGACGAGCGCGACGCCGACGACGGGGCCAGTCGCGGCGCCCTGCTGCGGATTCGAGTTGGCGTTGGCGTGGACGACGTAGAGGTCGTTCCGGACCGAGTTTTGCACCAATCCGCCAAAGATGTACAAGTCTCCGGTCGAACCTGCGGTCGCGACGGGGTTGACGCTGTGACCGTAGCGCGGGAACGGGAGCGGAGAAGTCGGACCGAGGATGGGCGACAACGGCGCGAGGGACGGCGAGTCTCCCGGCGAGAGGGGAGCGAGGTGCTGAGACGGCAAGAGGGCGATTCGCCGCTGCGACCACGGATAGAGGACCGTGTGCTGCTGCTGCGACGACGAGGTCGGTTCCGGTCTTGAAGAGGAGGAGGAGGAAGGATGCTGCTGCTGCTGCTGCTGTTGATCTGAAGGCGGCGTAGGAGGGAGGGGACCACCACCGCCGCCGTTGTTTTGCTGCTGCAGGTAGGCGGCGGTCGCAGGCGGGTGCCGCAACGAGGATATGGGGCCCGGGTACCCAGGGCCGTACGGGTCGTGCAGATGCATGCCTGGTGCGCCATTGATGGTCGACGAGTTGGCCGACCCGGCGGAAGCGTACAACCGCTCGCCGCCCTGACCCTGCGCTTGGGGGTGCTGCTGCAAGCCGTTTGCGCGCCCTACGCTCCCCTTGAGATGCGCATTCTGTTGGTTGGACTGGGAAGAGTCGAGTGCGCCGGCACCTCCTCGTCTCGATGGGGAAGAAGAGTGACCGCCGGTCGCGTCTGCGCGGTTCGACGCCGAGTTCTGGTCCTTCTTGTGCTTCGACTTGAAGATGGCCATACCGTCGTCGAGCTCTTACCGAGTCGCGCAATGAGGGTGGTTGTTGTTGTTTGACAGAGCGGAGACGCTCGAGTCGCGCTCGCTTCCAGAGCAGCGGTCCGGACCAAGCTCTCTAGCGCGAGTGTAACTGAGTGCCACGCTTGCACTCTCGAGAGCCAGGGCCTGCGTGCGAGAGATGAGATGCCGCGGGGTCTCGGAGACTCGTCGACGCGTCGTGACCGCGCGGCTCTCTCCTTCCTTCTTCCCACTCTGACACAGCGCCTGCACACCCTTGAAATGTCGTGATCACCATGAAAGCTGCTCCAAGTCATCGCTTGCATCGCGTGGTCGCACCTGCAATCTCGCCCAACGCCCCGGGACGACTCGCCCCGTCCCGACTACTCGAGCTCGTCGCGTTTCTTCCAACCTTCCTCCGTCCCACCCGCTTGCAGGACGTGACGAGCGCGTGATCACCCCTCCGACTCGGAACGCACAATGCTCATCAGCTAGCCCATCGACGACGGTCCCCCTCGCTTCGCCGCCGTCGTGCTCGCGTGCTCCCCTCCTCGTCCCCTTCCCATCCCACCCACTCCCAGCCCTCACACTTTACCACCTACTCCCCTCCGCGCAACAACCAGCCTTCCCCGGGTTCGCCCGCGCGGGAGACTGGGTTGACGGCCCGAAACTCGCTTTCGGATCACTTCTCGAGGAGTATGGCGGCCATTCAGGGGGCTCAGATCACTCGCAAGCTAGGCGCGGTCTCTGGGGCATCGACCTTGTTACGCCTCTCTCTCTCCTGAGAGCGGACGAGAAACACCCGCTCGAACGGGGCCCGGCTCGTCAACGTCGTGTGTCTCGAAAGAGGCGCACGGCGGACGAGCAGAGTCAAGAAAGGGTTCGAGCGGGTTCCCCAGCGGTGCTCCCGATGGACTACGTCGAGCGACATTCCTTCTCGCTATCTCTTCTTGTCAGGCTTGCTCCATCTATCATCACGCGTCTCGCGCTATTTGGTGAGTCGTCTCGCCGTCCTTCCCCGTCTTTCCATGCCACTGACCTTCTCCTTATCGTAGCTACTCGCTCCCTCTGAGCGCTTCAAGTCACTATCAAGTCCTGCTCGAGATCTGCTTTCTGCCTCCCGCGCACGAACCCCTTCCCCTTCCCCCAAACGGACGAGCATCAAGAGCGCTCCTCGCATCTCTCCACGGAGTCCGCGTCTTAAACACTTGTCCAACATCAAACAACATCACCCCTCTTCCCATCCTTCGTTCCCATCCTTTCTCGCTACGCACGATCGAGGGCTCGAGCCGTCTTTTTCCCCGAAACTCGCTTCCTCGGAGCAGCGGGGCGGGCCGATTCTGGTCGATGTTCTCGGGGGGAGAGGAGCACGGGATCTGGTTCGTGCACGTCGAGCGGGCGGTGTATTTTCCGCTAGCGAGACGAGTGCGGCGCGGGTTTTCCGTTCTTCCCTTACCTCGAGTCGACCAGAGCTGTCCGTCCTCTTTTGCGAGGCGTGGGTGGAAGGGAAAGGGCTCTTCGTCCGAGGTTGAAGAGAAGACCACCCTCCTTTCTAGGGGGGAAAGGGAACGAAATCGGGAGGGCGGAAGGAACATTTCCTTTTCTTCGCTATTGCCGCGCTTTTTGCCTTGTGGGCCCCGAGGCTCCCTTACCGCAGCCTTGTCCACCGCCCCGTCTGCACGGTCCTTCGCTTGTCGAGTCTTCACGGAAGGCTCTCGTTTCGGCTGTGGCACGCGCTCACACGCTGGTTATCCGGCTTTCGGTTCGAGGCCACCGCGAGACCGCGAGACGACGTCGACGACTGCAGCTCCAATTTTTTTCTTGCTGCCGTTCCACCGCAGCACGCTTCGCTTCTTTCGCCCTCGTGTCATGCTCCGGCCTTCTGCGAGCATGGCTTCACTTTTCTAGCTGCGCTTCAGAGCCTTCAAGCCGCCCTCGCGCACCCCCCATCTCGGCGACGGACGGCTCGTGATCCCCTCGACCCATATTTTTCCATGCAGGGTCGAGGACATAAAGGCCGTCCAAGACCAAAAACCAACCTCTCTGAACACCGAATGGTGCTCGATCGAGAAGTTTGCCGGGCTTGCAGAACGCTCCGACTTTGATCTCAGGTGGTCGGCTGTTTCGTTTTGAGGGTCGCGGGACACACCCTTATGCTCTATTCTGTCATTGCTTTCTCGGAGCTTCTTTCCAGGCTCTCTTGCTCGCACACGCTCCTTCCCGAGTCTTGGACTCGGCATGTGTGCTCGCTGCTCAAGCGCTCAGGCCGCCTCGTCCTGCTGCGCTGCCGCCGCCACCCCCGCATGCTACAGTACCCAAGGTTCGTGCTGCCGAGCTCCGCGGCTTGTCCGGACTCACTCCCGCGGGCGCGGGGCGCTGCAAAGTCGCTGCAGACGAGTGGCTGCACGTGGCTGCGCATCGAAGGGCAACCCGAGAGCTTGCCAGCTCGGCTCACGCGATTCGCCCGACCGACGTCCCCGAGAACTACATGCGACGGAGATGCCGAGCTGAGCCTGCCATCGAGAGTTTGGCCATCGCTCTCTCTCTCTCTCTCTCTCTCTCTCTGAGCTTTCTACAGCGCGCACAATACCCACCGTGCGAGACGGAGGAAGATGCAGAGATTCTTTGGCGGATACCGGAAACCCTCGCCTGCCGCGGTGAGCACGGCCAACTGACGAGAAGACGAACAGAGAGGAAGGAGCCCCCTGACCTAAGCGCGTGGGAGCCCACAGGAGTATGAACTGCGTGAAGACCGCTCCCGCAAGCACGACAACTCGCAAAGCTCCCGCAAGTCTGCCTTCGATGCGTTCGACAAAGCTCGGCAACAGATGAAAGCCAAACCGTTCCGGAAACAGTTCGATGCGTATCACGATCGAGCCCGCGAACTGGTCCCCTACCTCGACCTGGAAGAGCTCTCGCAAGAAGCGCAACTCGCTGATCGTCGCAGCCAGCAACTGCGTCTCGTTCGTGACGACCTCGCGGCGGCTGAGCGAAACGTGCGCGACCTGTTTGACGAAGCATTCGCGAGGGCGCGCTCTCCATTTATTCCACAATCTCGCGACGAGAAGCGTGCGCGAGATCGGCAGGTCCCGTGCAGCTCTCCTGCCGTGACAACCCATAGGTCGGCGCATCATCCGGAGGTACCCCGTGCAGGGAGGAATGTCAAAGCGTGGTAGAGCCCTGCAATCGAACGCATACGTATGGTCATCTCGAAGCGCCTCACCATTGGCTGAGCGTACCTTTCGACCCTCGAGAAGCAAAAGCTGAGAACGCAGATCGCGAGAATTGGACCGGGCGTTCGTGCAAGTCGCAAGAACTCGTGCCCGTGTTACAGCTCTGCGTGGGGGGTATGCGATACAGATGCAGCGTCTATTCCTCATTGTCGTCCTCGCCGTCCTGACCTCCACCCTGCCGAATCTGGACAAAGGCCATCGCCCGCTGCTTGACAGTCTCGACGCCCTGCTCGTCGCCATGGTCTTTCTCGAACGCCAACCACTTCTTGAACACCGACTTGCCCTTCTCTGTGGCGCACACGAGGAAAGATTAGCGGTCTGCCGAAAAGGCGCCAGTACGAAGCGAGAAACGGAACGTACTGATGGACAAGCGCTGCACGAGTAACCGGTCGAAGATGGCCCGAACGCCAGCGACATTCCGCTGCTTGATCTCCATATCGATGTAGACGAACCAGAGGTCGAGACGCTTCGGGTGCGAATCGATCAGGCCCTCGAAAAGGGTACGCCCGTGCTCTGCGTCGCCGAGCTTGAACTCGAGCTGGGCAAACTTGGTGACGGTCTTGACGTCTGCGCCGAGTCACATCGATCTCGTCAGTGGTCAGTGGCGATGACGGGTCGGAGTACGCGAGCTCTGCTTACGTTTGCGCTTCTCGAGAGATTTGATACTCCGCTTCAGCAGCTCGCGAGCCTCCTTGGGGCGACCGTGCGTGTAGTAGTACTGCGCAAAGAGAGTCCAGACCTTGGAGCTCTGAGAGAACTTCTTGACCATCTTCTTGAAGAGTTCTTCTTCGGCCTGTCATCGAAAGGTGGTCAGTTCCCAAGCACGGTCGCGCTCTGGGCAGACCGGACTCACGTCGAATTTCCCTGTTCGCTCGTAGATCTCGACGAGCCGAAGGTAGACGGTCTTGGCGTCGTTGTGCTGCGCGGCCTCCTTGAAGACCTCCTCCAGGGTCGTCTCGTCGCCGTACGAGTTCTCGAGATTGAGCAGAGCGACCCAGACGTTGAGCTTTTCCTGCTCCTCGCGGAAGTTGATGGTCCTGATCGCGCGCCTAGCAATCTCGCGTGCCTTGTCCAGCTGCGAAAGGCCGACGAAGAAAGCGATGTACTGGATCCAGAGGTACGACGAGTTCGGCGAGCCGAGCAGCATGCGCTCAAAGTCGGCGACGGATGTCGGAGCTTGAGTGTCGAGATCACCCGTGCGGTCGTCGAGAGCGCTGAGGTTCGATGCCTTTTGCTTGCCGGCGGCGGTCGCCGACGGGGCGGACTTCTGCGCGGGAGCAGCCTCCTCCTCGTCATCGCTGTCCTCGTCAGATTGCTGGGCGGCAGCGCCCATCGCCTCGTCCTCGTCGTCGTCGCCCCAGGAGAAGCCAGCCTTGACGGAGAGCGCGGGCGCCTTCGCCGCGCCATTGGCGGCGGGAAGCTTGCTGGTGGATGCGACAGGAACCTGCGCGGCGCAAAGAAGGTATGAGCAGTGCTCTCAATCCAAACCAGGAGGGGCTACGGGCTAGCGCGCACCTCGTCCTCATCCATAGCGAAATCCTCGTCATCGTCGTCGTCGTCATCGTCGTCTGAGCCGTCCTTTCCAGCAGCCTGCAGGAGAGCGTCGAGGTCGACGTCTTCGCCTTCATCGCTGTCGATCGCGAGACCCTCCTCATCCGAGTCTTCCGCCGCGAGCATCGCCTCTTCCTCTTCCTCTTCCTCCTCATCGTCGTCGTCGCCCGAGGCGTCCTCGGACTCGTCGTCGGACAGCTCGCCCTCGGGGAAGAGCGACTTCTTCAAGCCCAGCGAGATCTTGTTCGTCTCGAGGTTCAGGTCGAGAACGATGGCCTTGACCTTGTCACCTTCTCGCGCGTGTTCCTTCCAGCTACCCTTGGTCTCGTCGGTGACCTTGGACTTGTGGCAGAGACCCTGGACATTAAGGCCGTCGAGGCGGATAAAGGCACCGTAGTCTTCGATACGCTTGACCACGCCGCGAACGATCTGGCCCTTTTCGAGGCCGGACTCGGCGAGCGAAGGCAAAGGGGCTGCCGCGTCCTTCTTCACGACGGCGGATTTCCGTAGAGACATCTCGACTTGCGAAGAAACTTTGTCGACGCTGTATAAGTAGAGCAGTACTCGTCAGTGCCCACCACAGCTTCTCACACGGAGACACGAAATAAACTCACGCGAGAATCTTGCCCTCGACAAGCTGGCCGACTTGGAACCTCGGCTTCCACTCTTTCACGTACTCGTCGAACAGCTCCTTGATCTGCACTCGAGCAGTGACGTCCGCGCCAAGCTCGACGAAGAGACCAGCGTTGGCGATGTTCTTGACGAAGCCGCGGACCTTTGCGCCCGGAGCGAGGCCATCGAGGCCCGAGACGACCGGGTCCTTGACATCTCCAGCGTCCAGCCCTTGCGCCTGTCGCACTCGCGAAGCGCGCAGCGACAGATCGAGCCGTCGCTGACTGTCGTCCTTGGCGAGGACGACTGCTTGCACGGTCGCGCCGATCGGGAAGACTGCCGACAAATCGGCGTCAAAGTCGTCCGAGAGCTCAGTCAACGACACGCGTCCGCGAAGAGCAGCGTTCTTCGATCCGGCGAGTTGGACAAGGACGACGCCGGACGGAAGTCGAGATGTGACGCGACCGGGGTAGAGGGAGCCGACCTTGAGCGCGTCGAAAGTGACCGCGGACGAGGACGTCGAAGGACCGGCGTTGGACGCGTTGGCCGCCTTGGAAGGGATCAACCCGACGATGACGAAACCCTTGTCGACGTTCTTGGAAACGACGACCAGGTCTTCGAGGGTTTGACCCTTGGTGAGCGAGGCCTTGAGGTCAGCGACAGAGACGGCGCGGTGCCGAGCGAGGGTCGGGTAGGCGAGGAGGGCTTTCACGCCCGAAGGGATCAAGGAGAGGACGAGGTTGGTCTCGTGCAGAGCGGAGATGGTTGCCGAGGTGACCGTGCCGATGTCGAGCGATTCAATGGAAGCGGACGACGACGCGGCGGGGAGAGTCGAAGCAGAAGGAGCGCCGGCTTGTCGCGCCGACGCGACGATCCGCCCAGTGCTCGAGTCGACCGAGATGATCCGGACCGGGATGACTTTGCCGAGCGTAAAGAGCCGGCCGAGGTCTTGCACGTTGGTGAAACCCTCTGCGGCCTCCGCTGCAGGGATCAGGGCGCGAACGCCACCGAAAAAGTCGACCAGGACGCTCTTCTCGAGCACCTTGGTGACGGTGGCGTGCGAGACCATTCCGACCTTGGCTTCCTCCGGGCGGGTGATGATCGGAAGCTCGGTCGTGAGAAGCTGCTTCTTCAAAGTCAAAGCGACACGGTTGCGCTCGGCGTCCACGGTGAAGACCTGTGAGGTGGGAAGACCGCTGGTCAGTTTACCGTCGCTGCAAACGTGACAGGGGCTACCATGCACGCACGCGAGCCTTGACCGCCTGGCCGGGCTTGAACTTCTTCTCCGGGTGCTTCAGCCGGATGTCGGCGTAGTGCAACGGCCACACGACACCGTCGACGTTCCCGCCGATGCTGACAAAGAGCGCGTTGTCTCCGAGGCGTTTCACGGTACCCTTGACTTCTGCGCCGACCTTGACATCCTGCACGCGCAGGAACGCCTGCTCGATCACGGACGGCTGCAGAGAGAGCTGGACGAGGTTGTCGACGGGACTAAAGCCGATCACGCGACCCGGGTGGATCGATCCGACCTTCCACGGGCCGTTCTTCGGGATGGTGTTGAGGTGGTCATCGGTGATGCGGGAAATCTGCACAGTAGAGTGGGCGGATCAGTCGACCTGGCCCAGACGCAGAGAGATTCATTCTCCGCGACTCACGTGGACAAACGCCGAGACTCCGCGCGTCTGGTCCGCCTGCGGCTGGTCCGGCAGGATCTCGCACGTCAGGCCCCACTCGTCGTCGAGCGCGAGAACCTTGACCCGCTTGCACTGCTTGCCGACGGTGTACGTCTTTTCGAGCTCGGCGGACTCGTCGAGCTTGATGATGTGCGGCGCCATCGACAAGGCAAACTTTTTCGGCGTCGTCGCGATCGAGTCCCACAAGAGACGAGCCTTGATCTTCTGCCCTTGCTTGTAGTGGTCGGCAAGGTCGTCGCCCACCGAGACGGGGAGGTGGAAGCGGTCGATGGTACCGTCGTAGAAGCCGTGGAACTTGACGTTGAGACCGGACGGCAGGACGGCGGTGACGAGGGCGGGAACGAGCTGAAGCGGGAGAAGAGAGGTGATGGACGAGACCGAGTCGAGCGTAGTCGCCGCCAAGTCGGCCTTCTCGACCGTGACGGACACCGTGCGCTCGTTGTCGTGCATCTTAGTAATACGGCACAGGACGACCTGGCCGACGTGCAGCGGTCGAGTCGGCGAGAGCTTCTTTGCGTCGACGAACGGCAAGAAGGACGACAGGGACGGCAGGCCGAATGAGAGTGTGTATCCGCCGTCTTCGACATCGTGAACCGCGGCGGGAAGGGTAAAGCCGCGCTTCAGGTCGCCCTTGGCGATACCCTCGTTGACCTTCTCCGGCTCGAGCGAGAGTTCGATTCGGCGGGAAGCCCGCACGCTCTCGTCTCCGTCGCGACCGCCGAGCTTCATCTTCGAGTCGGAAGACTTGCTCGACACGACCGCGGCAACGACCCACTGTCCAGGGTGGAACAAGGCCGGCAGTCCGGGCAAACCCTTGGCCGACTTTGCCTCGTCCTCCTCATCATCCGAGTCCTCCTCTTCCTCTTCATCCTCTTCGTCCGAAGACTCTTCGCCAGCGGCTTCGAGACGGGCCGTGAACTCCGGAGAGATGTTTGTGATCGGTATGTGGCCGAGGAGTTGGTTCGGAAGCGAAACGATGAGTTCGAGCGGGCGAACCTGGACAACCTGGCACAAGACCTTGGTTCCGGCGATCAAGCGCTATGGAGAGAGACAATTCGGGTCAGATTAACAGGAGGAACTGGCAGGAGCAGGACCGGAACGCACCTTGTAGTTCAAGTGCTCGATTCGGAATGCATCCTTCGGCAACTGGTTCTTCTCCTTGATCTGCGCCGCGCGGAGTTCTCGCTCGAGCTTTCTTCGCTTCGCCTTGCTCTTGTCCTTGATGACCTCGGTCTCCTTTGCGGCATCCTGTGGATTGGAAGAGTGATCAGTGGTCGTTCCAAGGTCAAGCGTTCTGCGCGGCGAAACTCACATCTGCGCCTTCCTGTTCTGCTTCCCGGGCGCCTTCGAGCTGCGCCTCTCGTACCTCGACCTGGGTGAGGGTCGTTCCGCCGCCTCGCGGGAAGTCGATTTCCTCGGGCGCGTTGAGCAAGCTGGTCTTGACGACTGCCTTCTCCGGCTCGTCCTCGGCTTTGCGTTTCCGGTCTGCCGGTCCGCCTGCACCTGCCGACGTCCTGTTCGGTCCCGTTGCGCCCGATCCTGTCCTGGCAGCGCCGGCCGGTTTGCGGTCCGCAGCGGCGCGGCCAGCGGCAGCCGACTTGAGCTGAGTCTTGTCCGCCTTGAAAGGCTTCTTGGCAGTTTGCGGCCCGTGAGCCGGAGTCGTACGAGTCTTTCCAGCCATAGCAGACGGCTGTACGGTACGCTCTGTTACGAGCGACGCCTTTGCAAGACTTTCAGCCAGAGCTCATCGGACTCGAACTGCATCGCCTCGCTCGCTCGACTTGCTTCCGCGTGAACCGCTGGTCGGCGACTTGTCCAAGCTCACCTCCCTTGCGCTCTCTACACTTACTCGATCATACAGCTGGCACGTGTACTGCTCGGATCTCGACACTCGCTAGAGCTGAGGTCCGTCTCCAGCCTGGCGAGTCCTCCCGTCTGACACGTCGTGCCGATTCGTTTCGATCAGTCAACATGGAGCGACGTGTGCTGCCATAGCCCTGAACTCGCTTTCGATGTCCCCAGAGGCTGGGATTCGATAACACGGCTCTCGATTCAGAGATCGGCTTCGCTGCCTATGCACCTCTTGCACACTCTGACGTGGCGCACCAGGCTGCCTCCACTTTCGCTCGCTAATTTCAGGCGTTTGACGTCGCGGCCGGCATTCTCCCCCCAGCCTCTACTTCCAGACTTGCTCTTACTGGCATGCCGAAAACAACTCGACTCGCTGACGGTACCGAGCTGCCGCTGCCAGGCTTCGGCGCGATGGGTCCGCTCCAACGCGCTTTCCCCACCTCCCTGTCGAAGAGTCGCTGAACTCCTTCGTTGTCGCAGGGATGAGCTTCGCATACGGCACGCCAAACGACGAAGAGAGCAAGGCGACTTTGCGCAAGGCGATCGAAATTGTGCGTTTGCCCGCAGCGAGGGTCGTCGTGTTCGAGATCCGCCCGCCGATCCGTAACTGACAGAAGGCAGGACAACGCAGGGATGCACCGTGTGGGACACGGCGACCATGTATGGAAGGGGACACAACGAGAAGATCATCGGCGACGTGCTCCGCGAGGGAGAGAACCGCAAGAAAGTACGGAATTTGTGCCCAGGGGCATTTGCTTCGCACAGATTGTCGCGAAACCCCTCTAACCGAAGCTCTGCGTCTCCCCGTCCAGGTCTTTCTGATTGACAAATTCGGCAACCGCTGGGATGACGAAAAGAAGAGTTTCTATGTCGACGGTGCGCGCCGCCTTTGCCGTTCCAACCTGCCTGGCTCGCGGTTCCGCCCATACGGCCCATTTCCACGTTCGAGCCCCTTCAAACTGATGACGCCGTCTGTCAGGGTCGCCCGAGTACGCTATTGAAGCGCTCGACCAGAGTATCAAAGACCTCGGCGGTCTCTACCCAGACGCGTACTTGCTGCACCGCGTCGACAAAAAGACGTGCGTTTTGGCGTCTGGCCGCATGCGTGCCTTTCTCAGACTCTTTTGTGATACCATGTTAACTTCAAGACGATGCAGTCCCATCGAGCAGACAGTCCGCGCGCTCGATGCGTTGCGAAAGGAGGGCAAGACCAAATACATCGGCCTCTCGGAGGTAAGACTGTCCCGTGCCTCTACCGCGCTTTCTGAACCACTTGATTGACCCTCCTCTCGAACCAACAGTGCTCAGCCGAGACTCTGCGCCGTGCCGCCAAAGAAGCCAAGCTTGACTTTGTCGAGGTCGAGTACTCGCCTTGGGAGCTGGTCATGGAACGCAACGGCGTCCTCGACACCTGCAAGGAGCTCGGGATCAAGGTCCTCGCGTATTCGCCGCTCGGACGTGGCTTCCTCACGGGGTGAGTCCGCAGGGATATGCCACTTGAGGGGAACAAGTCTGATGCCGACTTGAACTGATTTGACTCGATCCTCTATACGCCTCCGGTAGCCGCTTCAGATCTCACGAGGATTTCAAGAAAGACGGCGACGCTCGTGCGAACTGGCCCCGCCTGACAGAGGAGAACTTTGCCAAAAACTTCCGCATCGTCGAGGTGAGCGCGGGCCTTCTCTCCACATTGAGGCGATCATGCCGTCTCTATTGAAAACAGCATGATTGACTCTGCGCCCTTCGGATTTCCGCGCTCGCAGGAATTCGAGCGTTTGGCCGCGAAAAAGGGCTGCAAGCCTTCCCAGCTCGCCCTCGCGTGGCTTATGGCGCAGGGCGACCACATCATCCCGATCCCAGGCGTAAGTTCGCCTCCCCGTCTTCAATATGACTGCAGAGAGGCCTGGGCTGACACAACGTGTTTGCCACCCATCGGCCTGCGCAGACCAAGTCGGAAAAGTACCTCGTCGAGAACTTTGCGGCGCGCGACGTCGACCTCTCCGCTGACGAGGTTGCCGAGATCCGCAAAGTCGTCGAGGAGAACGCACCGGTCGGAGATCGCTACCCTGCTGCGCACATGAAGTCGCTTGACGAGTGAGTGGTCGCGCGCCAGGTGCCGATGAGCAGATTGGGAACTTGTAGCACGTGAAAAAGGATTTGTTTGATCGCCTGGAATCGTCGGTTCGCGGATGTGCACGTACATACCGTCACCCAGGGCGAGCTGCGCCCGTCAATTCATCGTGCATCAGATCTCTGCGCGAGGACTCGTATCGGGATGCATCACGTATCCGTCTCGCTTCGCGACGGACAAGGTTGGTCTTCCTCGGATCGAGCAACGTCACATTCTTCCGGTGACCTCGATGCCTCCAGTACTGCGAGAACTTCTTATGTTGCATGTTCGCTACACGTGGTATGTACGACTTAGATATGTAGATGGGTAAAAGGGATCGGCTCGAGCGGCCTGGACAGGTTCCTCCAAGGCTGGAGGAAAGAATAAGCGGGAGAGGGGCGACTGAACGCGCTTAGGCGACGCGCGAGGTACCGTCTGTACAGGAGCAGGAAATCAGTACGAATGCAAGACCTAGAAGAGGAATCGGGGGAACGCACCGTTGGCAGACACGGCAGCCTCGACAGCCTGGTCGGCCTCCTGTTCGGCCTGGGCAAATCCGGAAGCGCGGTTCGAGCGCTCGCCATCGATGATGTTGTCCTTCGAGACGCCGTCAAATTCGTCGTTCTTGAACTCGTCTATAGCGGGACCAGAGGAGATCGAGAGATGTCAGCGCCAAGTTTCGACGTAATCGAGAGAACGGCAGGCGAGGTCGCGTGACGTCTCCGCCTCCTCGTCGTCGGAGTCTTTGCGGAAAATGCCGGGGCAGTATAGAGAGGATCAGGAAACTCACCCTGGCCGATCTTGTTGTTGGCGACCGACTCGTCACCAGCACCCTCGCCGTCATCGCCCGCCAGGACGCCCTGGACTTCCGGCTCGGCGGCGACGATGGCGTCGTCCTGCTCGAACTTATCGCTGTTGGACATCGTGGTAAGTCAAAAGGTTGGCTGGTGTTGAGTGCTGGGCGTTGGAAGTCGTGAGGTGTGGAAAGGAAAGGAAAGAAAGAAGGGGGAGAGCCTTCTCGAGCGGTGCAGAGGTGCGGGCGACCTCGGCGCAGTGTCTATTGCATCATCGTCTTATTTATTTTCTGGGGTCGATGAGCTCAAGCCTCCCTCAAACGTACCTCGGACGGACATTATGTAACACCGTACGTACGCGTACGTCAGGTTCCGGTTTTGCCTCTTCGCATCGCGAAATCGAGCGCGGTCCCAACTACGTCGTTTTTTCCATCCTGCCGCAATCGTCGCGGCTTCGCTCTGCTCGCGGAAGATTGAGCTTAACAAATCTGCCCAGCTCGCTGCATAGGAAGACTTCCACTCACGCCCTGCGAGCGCTAGCTATACGCAGGCGCAAGAACGAGAAGCATCGAGGCAATCGCGATCGAATTTCGCCAGAGTTGACATGTCGGAGGAGATGTCAAAACGCAGCACGCCTCGCCGCTTCTCTTCCCCCTCGCCGATCGACATAGGCTCCGGCAGGCGGCGAGCGAAGGAAAAGAGAGACCGGAAAAGGGCATGATATAGATATCGAAAGAATCGACTACTTGCCGCCCGCTTTGGCCGCCTCCTTCTTCATCCTCAGTTTCTTCCTCTGCTTCTTGCTCAGCTGTTCGCCGCCGCCTGTCCCTGCCGCAGCGTCCTTCTCGACGGCACCAACATCTTTTCGTTTGCGTTTGCCGTCGCTCGCGGGCGTACCGGCGTCGGTCGAGGTATCCGGAGCCGAAGCGGGAGCGGCGGGGGATTTCAAAGGCGTGGCGGAGGCTGGTTTCGGTTGGTCGTAGCCTGTACTCACACTCGCATGAGCACAATCCATCATAAGCGACGCGAGAGGAAAGACTGCTCACCCGCGAAAGGGTCCATCGCTTTCCTTTTCTTCTTCCCCGTCGAACTCGCCCCCGCCGTTGCGGCCTCGACGTCCTTCCTCGTCTGTTTCGCCTGTTCCAACCCATTTCTCGCACCTCTCAACATCTTTTCGACGACGCTATCCTCTGCGTCCGGATCCGAGTCCTCGTCCTCATCCTCGTCCGAAACGTCGTGATCCTCCAATAACCGATCGAGGTCCTCCTTCTCTGCTTCGGTGAAGCGCGTATGCGTCCCGCTTGGCCCTGCTGGCACGTCCTCGTCGTCTTCGGAAGCTGGGTAGTTGGGGTCGACGGCGGCGCGCGAAGACGAGATGGCGGCAGAGATGAACCGGTTCGCGGCGGCTTTGTCGATCTGCATCCGGGCTGTGCGCGAGTTGGCCCATGGACGTACCCAGGTCAACTCAGACATCCTAGCAGACAATGAGACTGGGAGGCCCGACGCCAATACGCACGCCGGTCCGGCTTGTTGCTCGAGGTGGTGGTGGATTGTCCGTTCTGGGCGGCTTTGAGCTTCCCAAAGTACCCTTTCAGGCGTTCCTACGTGCACAGAGAGGGATCAGTCAGCTGGCATCCAGTGAAGGCGTACCACGGTCGCAAAACGCACAAGCTCATGCATGACGGGGTGGGAAGCGGGTTCGATTCCTGCGGCTTTGAGGTAGACTGCGAGGGGGGACTCCCGAGTTCAGTGCCCGGGAGCTAAATCCAGGTAGAGACTGCGCAGACTGACCCCACACGAGGTCGTGCACGACATAGCTAGCGAGGATGTGAGCCCTGGCTTGGGTAAGCGGCGAGTCTGCGGCGGCGCTGTGTTCGAGGTGTTGCTGAAGCGGAGTTGCGAGGAGCGGGTCGAGGGCTTGCTCGAGTGCGGTGAGCGAGGTCGACAGTTCGGCGAGGGTGGCGGAAGGGTCCGTGTCTGCCATCCTTTGGCTGTCTGTGAGGCGGGTGAGTAGAGAGAGACACGTCCGAGTTGTCGACCAAGCCATGCTCCGCTCACGCTGAACGGACCTCATCGGCCTCATCACCCGCCGCAGCGACTCACGACCTGCCTCTACAGCCTCCGAGTACAGCAGAGCCAAGCATAGATCATGGTGAGCAAGCGGTTGCGCCCTCCGCCGTACCGGGCCATCTCATCCGTGCTGACCCGCCCCCTCCCCCTCTCCCTCCTGCTCTCCTCACCTGTCCGACTCATCCAACGAACGCACCTCACTCGTTCAGGCCTCCGAACTCAAGTACACTGCCAACACTCAGACGGCTCAGCTCCACGCGAGGTACACAGGTCAGTCGGCTGCCGCTTATCACTTGGCCTCGTCGAAGCGCCCCCGAAGACGCTTCGAGCCCTCGACTAGCGCCCACTGAAAGTGGAGTAGACATGATACTGATGTTTGGTCAACGATCTCTGTCCGTACAGGTACCGGCCACGCCGACGTCACCAAGTAGTGCGTTCCCTCTCCCCACCCTTGTCGCCCCGACCCGCGATCTTGACCAGACTTTACTGAACCTCACACTCGGCCCCCTTCTCACAGCGAATGGATGACACACCAACACCGCGACACCTCCTCCTCCATCGTCGGTCACCCCGCCCTGCTGCAGTACCTCTCGATCGCAGACGGCGAAGCGACCGCGCGGACAAAATTCGAATTGACAGAGGTGAGTCCAGCGGTCTTCTTTCTTCCTTTCAGAGGGCACTCTTTCGGCCCGAGCTTCTGGACCCGCGAGAGCTGACTGACTGGTGATTTGCCCGTCGAACCCGCGTAACAGCGCATGCTCCAACCGTGTGGTCCTCCGCCGCCGAAAGAGGACGATTAGCGCGCACCGTGCACCCCTTGTCCGTTCCTCTTTGTTGTAACCACCACCGCCGCTATCTGCAAGCCCACTCTCTACATGCTTGCAAGGTATCTCTCCCACTTACGTCTCTGGCTCCGAGGCTACGTCCCGTTTCGACGAATCATCTCTTTTCAGAAAAAGAAAATCCGTCTCCTCTTCTAGAACGAAAGTGATACAGGGTATCCTGGACGAGGGTAACTATGCGCAAGAGGGGGTTGTGCTGGGGTATAAGTATATGTATAAGAAGACACGCGCGCGGTCTCTGGACGCCTTCATGCTGTTCTGGCTCCGGAGCGAAGGAGGGTGTTGTTCAGACGTAGCGCGCAGTCGGGAACCACCTGCCAAGGAATTTGCACCGCTCTCTCGGTACGTCAGTGCTCGTACATTGCGCAGGCCAAAGCGGTCTGAAAAAAAAGAGCAGGACGCCCAAACGCACCTCGTATCCAGACTCCGCATCTCTCTTCTTCGACTTTGCAGCTCCCCTTCGGCCTTGCTCCGGTTCGTGTTCTCCGCGTCAAAGAGCATCATCAACAGCCTGCCAACGTTGCTCGAACCGGTGACGACGAGGGCGTCGGCTCGTCTCGAGAGGAAGGTCAAGTCGCGGACGAATTGGCGAGTCGCGGCGATGCGCGAGGGGAGGGGGAGTCGGTTAAAGGCGGTTTCGTTCTGTTTTGTGGGAGGTAAATCAGCTATATTGCACACCATGGGAGGAATCGAAAGGCGGATGAGGGAGCAGACTGAAACACGCACGAAACCAGCAGGGACAGGCGCATGTGCGCTACGACGGTCAACGGCCCTCCTTTTCTCCTTGATGCCATCGACATCTGTCGTGTCATTAGAAACCTCCTCCGACGTCCCGACGATGCGGAACGACCCTGCGTGGGAATGGCGGCGGAAGGCTCGCACGGCGCCCTCGTCGTCATCCGACATGAGCACCAAAGTCGGCAGACCTCGGCCTGGTCCCGCCGCCGATTCCGAATCGGACGTGACCCACTGTGGAGCGTCCGAGGGAGACAAGCCGAGTAGGGAATGGACAGAGTCGACCGCGGCGGCGAGGTAGGCCGAGACGAGCTCGTCATTCAAGCCTGGAGTTGTTGTCGCTTCGCGCATCGCGGTAGGGGCGTGCTCGCCCGTCGAGGCAGGAGAATTGAACTGACTCAGTTCGAGAAACTTGTCGCCGAGACTAGATGCGTCCAAAGTCAGCTAGCCATTGTCAGTTCCGGTTGATTCGAGGCGGGGCTCGACCGCGTACTCACCGAACATGAACGGCGATGAACAGCTGTCCGATGTCTGGAGTTTCCGTAAGTGGTCCATTACGTGCGTCGAGTCCCACCCGCTCGGCTAGCGTCGCCACCTCGCGCTCGATCTCGTCGTTGACCCGCCACGCGCGACCCGCGACCCGGCTCATGACCTCGAACGCTGACTCAAACGCAGGCGGGAGCGTCTCTTCTGGCGTCAGAAAAAGAGGCGATGGCTCGTCGCGATCGCGCGCGTGCTGTCGGTGGGCTAGATCCGCTGCGTGGAGGTGTTCTAGCTCGGTCGCGTTGGAGAAGAGGCGGAGGTAAGTCAAGTCGAGGGCGTCCATGTCGCGCGAGAACCAGACCACATGGGGTCTCGTCGCCCATCTCGGAACAAAGTCGGCGGCGGGGGAGGTGGTGGAAGAAGACGCTGTCGGCGTGGTGAGGGCGCGCACTTCGTCGGCGGTCAAGACGAGTTTAGCCCGTTTTGTGCCTGCCTTCGGAGGTCGGCAGCGCCGAGCAGACGGACGTTGTAACCGCGCGTGGTCTTGCCCCGGCGAGGTGACTCCGGCGTCGAGACCAAGGTCGAGGTCGAGGAAATAATCCGACCATGCGCCGTAGTTCCATTTCTCGTCGTCGAGAAAGACTTGATAGCCAAAGTGTGCCGCAATCGCCGCGACGCGGTACAGGAGGGTCACTTCAGAGCCAAAGCCATGGAGCCCTGTGGAACACGTCGGGTCAGCACGAGAACAAACGCACATCGGACGGCCCAAAGCAGACTCACCAGCGAAACGGAACAGGACCGTCTTTTCGCAGACGGGCAGCCTCGTTCGATCTTGGCTCGTAGTCCTGCTATCTTCCTTGGCCGTATAGTCCGTATCCGCGACGAGAGTGTCAGGCGAGACCGATAGTCGCAAAGCGTCGACCTCGTCGCGGTGCGGTATTGGACGATTCGAGGACGCCAAACCCTCCTCGGCGCGGTGAGAAGCGTGCCAATCTGCATAAGAGTGCCGTACCGTCTTTCCTCCCGGCAGGACGAGCAGGACCGAGAGCAAGAAGAGGGCGATAGCTCCCACGACGACGCCTCGACTGGTTCTCCAACGGGCGAACCGGCCCACCCGCCGGACCTCTCGAACGCTACTGTGATCTGGTTGCAAAAGCAATGTCGTCTGTAGCGCCGTCGAGGTGCTGCTTCGACGGCGGGCATGCGGGGCCGCAGAACCACCGACGCCATGGTCGGACCTGGACGGCTTCTCCGGCGGATAGCCCGACATACGGGGTCAGCCGAAGCGCTCGACCAAGTTCTAGACGAGGCTTGGTGCGTCGGGACTGTACGTCCCAAACCTGCTTCGCGAACAGGACAAGACGAGCAGCATTTCGGCGTGCTTCCGCGTCAAGCCACGCGAGGCGAACGCGAAAGTGATGAGACTTTTGCACGTGCAGATCCGCAGCAGCAAGCTCGAGATGTCAACGTCGGCCTGGAAAGTCAAAATCGAGTTTCCTCTCGATGTCGATGTCGATTCCGCGATCAACGCGTGGGCTCCAGTTCGAGGTTGAGCAGACGACCAGCTTGCCACGAAATGGACAAGCAGGGGCGCAAGGCGTATGCGGCGCTACTCACCAACGAGGCGTATCTGCCTGGTCTGGTCCGTCTCTCTCTCCGCACGCGGCCTTCTCAAACACGACGATGCGGCCCCGGCGACCTGACGCACCCTTCGGAACCATCGCGCAGCTTTTACTCGACCATACACTCAAGCAAGTCGGGACGCGGTACCCCCTTGTCGTCTTGACCACCGCGAGCTTCCCGGAGGAGGACCTCGCCCTCTTGACCGCCCTCGGAATCGAGTATCGCAAAGTCGACTTGCTCGAACCCAAGGGAGAGGTGAAACTCATCGCCGAGCGGTTCAGAGACACGTGGTCAAAGCTGCAGGCGTTTGCTCTCGATGACTATGAGGTGAGCTCAAGTCCGGGGCCGCGTTGACGGAGGTGAGCTCCAAGAGACCGGGATCATCGATATCGCTCACCATGCCGCTGCCTCGCACACCCGCTTAGCGCATCGTCCTCCTCGACTGTGACATGACAGTCTTTGAGAACATCGATCACCTCCTCGACGATGACGACATCTTGCCGGGTCCGGACTGGATCGCCGCCTCGCATGTCTGCGCTTGCAATCCGCTCGACGAGGACTGGTACCTACCAGATTGGTAAGCGCTACTTGCGCAGCGGCCGTCGGACTGACTGAGCTGACTTCCATAGTCAACCCACAGCAAACCGGAGAATTGCGCGTTCACTTATGCCGAGTCGCAACCGAACGCCGTTCCGCCTCCCGCCTCGATGCTCTCGCAGAAGCGCACGTATGGTCTTCTCAACTCGGGCCTTGTCGTTCTCCGCCCTTCGCGAGCTCTACACGAACGCATCGTGTCGCACCTGCATACCTCGCCCACTGTGGCGATTATGGCGCTGCCCGACCAGGACCTCCTCGGCGAGGTCTTTACCGGACGATGGACGCCGCTGCCTTGGCGAATGAACGCGCTCAAGACCTTCAGATGGGTGCACCCGAGTTTGTGGTTTGCTGAGGGCGCTGATGGGCGAAAAGTCGAAGGCAGGGAGAGGAACGAGACGCAGGGCGAGGGGCACGGGATCTCGGTCCTGCATTACATCGTCGAGAAGCCGGTGCGTTACTCTCTCTCTCTGCTTCCTGCACTCCTGTCACGGATCAAGCAAGTACTGATACAGCCGCTTTGCAGTGGCTCGAGGTGCTGCCGGCGGACTCGCGTGATGCGGAGACTCACCGTTGGTGGTGGGCGGATTGGCACGAGATGCTGGAGGCATGGCGTCGCGACGCCAAGCTGCAGACCTATGTCGACAGTGTGCAGGCGCTCGTCGTACCGGGTCAACAAGCCTAAGGTATGAGAACATAGTGTAGCTAGAAGGGTGGCGTTACAAATACAAACGGTGTTTACGACTCAAAAGGGACATGCAAGAGATGTTGTGAGCTAGGGATGCGAACAACGTGTAACGAAGGATGCGGGAACGAGCACAGAGTACGAGCGGCGAGCGATTGTCTAGTCAATGTTGAGAAGGGGCTTGAGCGTCTTGATCAGTCGCCATTCGTCCATGGACCTGTGCGGAGAGGAAATCGAATCAGCGCTGGTCCGCTAAGTTCCACGTTGCGGGCCCAGACATACACTTGTTTGCGGAAGACGTTCTTGAGCACGTCGATCGATTCTCGGGACAGCATCGAGATGACCTCGTCCTTGTCGTCGACTGTCAGCCAGAAGATTATATCAGCTCCTCACTTTTCCGTGCGCCGGGCTGCAGGAGAGATGTGCTCACAGTGACGACCGTATTGCTTTGCGTTCTCGTACGCGGCGTGTTCGATCTTGACCGCAACACCGGCACCGACCTCGTGCTTCTTGACAATCTCCTTCGCTTTGTGGTTGATCTCGAGCGACGTGCTGCATTCGCGGGTAAGTGGACGTCAGACTTGTACTAACGCATCAAAAAGAAAAGGCGCTTGGGGTACTGACACTTTGCCGAGCGAGATGACTTCTCGCTTCTTGGTCTTCGGGTCCGTTTTGACGACACAGAGGGGAGTGCCGATGCGCAACGAGCCCTCAATGATGTCGCATCCGAGGATGATGGCTGCGGTGCGGACCGTATGAGCACACGACTCAACCTATGTCGGCAAGCCGAAACGAGACTTACGGTCACGCTGCGCGAAGCACGCAAGGATGTTGAGTCGGCACGGGAAGACGGCCTTGCCGGCAGCCTCTTGCTCCTTCTTCGCCTCGATGCCCTTCCTGTAGGCCAAGAACTGATCGAACAAGTGGTAGATGATGTCGGCTGTTTTGCGGTAGCGTCAGCAAGGAAGCCGACGAGAAGTGGACGCAAGGACGGAGACCCACCCTTGAAGATCCTCACGCCCAGCTCCTCTGCCTGACGCTCGGCATCCTTGTCGACCGCGACGTCGAAGCAGAGAATGACCGCCAGTTCGGGAGCACGCTCGAGCATGGTGGCGCAGCGCATGACATCCTTCCTGTGGACAGGGCCGATGTTGATACCGGCGACCGGAATCTTGACCGCATCCGACTTGAGGAACTCGAGCAGAGCCTCGAGCGATCCGAGCGTCGAAGCTTGAACAAAGACACCGCGCCCGGAAGTGTCGACCGAGTTGAGGAGGTTGGTCAGGTCAGACATGACCTCCTCGCGCAGCTCATCTTCGTCATCGTCCTCGGAGCAGACGAGCAGTCGAGAACCGGCGATGGCCTTCTCGAGATCCGGCGCGACGATCTTGACACCCATAGCCGCCTTGATCTGCTTGTGGTGCACGTATTGACCCTGTGGCATACCTTTGTCAGTAACAAGGCCCAACAAGATCCGGCCTACTTCGAACAGTAACTCACCTTGATCCGAAGCTCCTTCATCGGCTGCGGCGTCAGCAGCGCTCGAACCTGAGTGACGATGGCGCCGTTGAGACCGCAGAGGACGATCTTGTCGCCCTCGTGCAGGTAACCGTTCACGAGCACGACGTCGATGGTGGTACCGAGACCCTCGATGACCTTGACTTCGAGGACAGTGCACTGCAGCGTCGAGATGTACATGAGGTTGTTGGCCATGCGCTCCTGCGTGAGCTTGATGAGCAGCATGAGCAAGTCGGGAACACCCTCGCCGGTGTGAGCCGAAGTCGGCACGAGCGAGACGTATTTCGAGAAGTTCTTGTTGTCGTAATACGGGACGGCGTTGAGACCCTGCTCGGCAAAGGCGACGATCGCCTCGTTCAAACGGTTCTCGAACTCGCGCTGGACCGGGCGCTCCTGCTGCGCAAGAGTTTGCCGGAAACCGCCGTCCTTCATCGGCTTCCAGCCGTACAACCGATCGATCTTGTTGAGAGCGACGATGAATGGCGTCTTGCCCTCGCGGAGGAGACGGATCGACTCGAGCGTTTGCGGCTCGAGGCCGTGCTACAAGGCGTGTAGATAGTCAGTAATGAGCGGCAAAGGTTCAAAAACGAATGCGCAAAGCTAGACGCACCATGATGTCGACGACGAGGATAGCAATGTTACACAGCGAGGATCCACGCTGACGCAAGTTGGTGAACGACTCGTGACCCGGCGTGTCGATGACGAGCAGACCCGGGAGCTTGTACTCTTTGAGGTCGTCCTGAGGAAGAACGAGTTAGTGGCCCTTTCTTCCCCTTGAGAGCACGCTGAAAAGCAGATCCTCACATCTCCAAGGACACGCGTTCGCTTCTGGATCGCATCCATCGGGAAGTAGGTCGCGCCGATCTGCTGCGTGATGCCGCCGGCTTCGCCCTCCTGCACGTTGGTCTGCCGAATCTTGTCGAGCAGCTTGGTCTTGCCCGTGTCGACGTGACCCATGATGACGCAAATCGGCGACCGGAGGTTCTCGGTACTCCGCTCGGCCAGCGCCTGCCGGTCGCGCTCCTCGCGACGCGCCTTCGCCTCGGCGCGGCGCTGTGCCTCCTGCCGCTCGACGGCAGTCATCTCGTCATCACTGTCGTCCTCATCCGAGTCGTCATCACTGTCGTCCTCCGAGTCGCTGTCCGAGTCGTCCGAGTCGTCAGAGCCGTCGTCCGAGTCGTCCTCCTCTTCCGAAGAAGATTCGGCGGCCTTGCCCTTCGCTGCCGGCTTGCCCTTGGCCGGCACAGCCTTCTCAGCAGCAGCAGCAGCATTGCCGTTAGCTGCAGAGAGCAAAGCTTTCAGATTATCAGTCTTTGTCGAGAAGCCATAAGAGAAGCGGAACGGAAACGCACCCTTGCCGGCAGGCGCAGGCGCAGCAGGAGCAGGCTTCTTCTCCTGCTCCTCCTCCTCCTCATCGCTGCTCGCGTCCCAACTATCCTTGACGTCCGCCTTGGCCTCGTCTTCCGAGGAAGAGACGTCCCAGCTGTCCTTGACGTTGTCCTCCTCGTCGTCCTTCTTCTCTTCCGCCTGGGCCTGAGGAGGGGCGGCCTTCTTCTCCTCCTCCTCCTTCTTCGCCTCGACAGCAGCGGGTGCCTTCTCCTCGGCGGGCGATGCAGCAACGGTCGGCTTCTTGTTGTTGGCGCGCTCGCGCTTGCCGTACGAAACCTTGCGCGGCGCGTCGGCCTCCTGCTGCTGCAGTCCGGCGATCGTAACATTGCCGGCAGAGAGGAGCGCCTGTCGCCGTGCCTCGGCGGCGGCGCGTTCGGCTTTCTGCTTCGGCGTAAGGAGCTTGCCCTCTCGCTTCAGTTGTTCCTTCTTGGCCTGCGGGTCCCGGAGCGAAAAACCATTAGCATCCGACTCCCTTCCTTCCGAGTAGAGAGCGTTCGGGAAAGGCGTACCCTCTCCTTCTCCTTCTTGGCCAATCGCGCCTCCTCTTTCTTGCGCTCCTCCTCCGCTGCCGCCCGTTCCTCCTCCTCGATCCTTCTCCTCTCCTCCTCCTCGGCCCGCTCCGCCTCTTCCCTCGCCTTCTGCTGCGCCTCCATCAAAGCCCGCAGCGCGGCGATCTGCGCACCGCCTCCCTTGCCCTTCTTGGCCGGAGCGGCTTCCTCGACCGGCTCGGCGCCGCCAGCGGCCTTTTTCTTCTTCTTCTTCTTGTTCTTGGCAGAGGCGGACGCTTCGCCGCCTTCCTCTGCGGCGCCTACGTCCTCGCCGGCTACAGGAGCTGCGGGTGCCTCCGCTGCTGCTGCGGCGGCAGGAGCAGGAGTTGGGGCGGCGGTACCGGCTTCGGCCTTCTTTGCAGCAGCCTGCGCCTTCTTCTTCGCCTGTGCGTGATACAATCCCGTAGCATACTAGTCAGTCGGAGCACTCGCAGATCTGCTGCTTCCCTTGGACAGACAACCGAAAGAGGAAATGGACCCGCACCTTTTCCTTCTCCTTCTTGAGCTTTTCCTTCTCCTTCTTCGACAAGATCTTGATCTCGCCGTCTCCTCCGTTCGCCGACTCTGGTGCTTCAGGCGCCGCCAACACCTTCTTCTTTGCGTCTTCATCGCCGAGCTTGACCTCCTTGACCTGCTCCGCCACTGCCGCAACTTGCTCGTCGTCCTCGTCCTCTTTTGCCTGCTGCTGTCCCTTCTTGCCGCCCTTCTTGGCAGCCTTGCCTCCCTTCTTCTTCGTCGGTCCAAACTCTTCCTCCATCCAGTCGTCCGTCACTTCGACAGCCCCGCGGGGCGCAGCGAGGTCGACTTCGGGTTCGTCGACTTTTGCCTCGGCGTCGGCGTCGGCGTTCGGGTCAAAGTAGTCATCGTCGCCGACTGACTGCTGCACCTTTTTACCCTTCTTGCCCTTCTTTCCACCTTTGGCAGCTGCCTTTTTGGCCATCGCGAGCAGGCCGTCCTCCTCCTCGTCGTCGTCATCCTGCACCGCCGCCGCCGCCGGTTTCGGAGCCGGCTTGGCCTCTTCTTCCGCCTCCTCCTCGTCATCGTCGCCTTCGACCATCATGTCGGCGAAGGACGCGAAGCCTCCACCACCGCGCTTGTTCTTGCCGCCTTTCGGAGCGGGTCGGACGGGGACGAGGTCCTCTTCTTCAGCGTCGGAACCGGCCGCAGCGGGAGTCGCGTCGCCGCTCTTGGGTGCGAGCGTGTCCCTGTTTGTGTATTGGCAGGTCAGAAAATAGACAAGTGGGAGAGACCGAGTGGCCAGGGAATGCGAGAGAGCGCACCAAAAGTCGTCATCGTCCGCGGGCTTGCGCTTGCCTGCCTTTTTTCCCTTGGGTGCCATACTGGATCGTTTCTCAAGTTTGAGCTCTCAGGCTATACGGTTGTCCGTAGGAACAGCCGCCTGTATGCGCGGGGAGAGATGTGTGCGATCGGCCGGGTTGAAAGGATGTGTCCCCTGCGAGTGGTGGAAGCAAGAGGGTCAGCTCTGCCTTCACAGCGACGCTTGTCCAGCCTCCGATGCACGCTGCCCGCCTCGCCGTGCGACGAACTGGGATTCGGTGCCGGGGCGAACACCGTTTGTCCCGAGCTCGTCGGCGGCCGCTCCTCCTGCGCCGTAGCAGAGGGTTCGAACGCGAACTCGGTAAGGGATTTGGCTGCTGACCTTTCTTTTCAGGTCCGTCGAGCTCTCGCCAACGCCAGTGGAGTCGAGTCGAGTTGGTGAGGCGCTTCGCTTCGATCGGCTCTCGCGGCGCCGCTCCTCTGTACCGTCGCCCATCCACTTCTCGCTTCCTCTCTCTTCAAGTTGACCCGAGGCTAGAGAACTTGATGACCCTGTGACATCCACGATGGCCCGACCTGGAGTACACAACATGGTAGCTTCTCCGCGGCAGTGCCCACTCACTCTCTCAAGAATTTCGCTTCTCACGAGCCGGAACCGTTCGCACAGCAGACCTGGATACATTTCAGCATAAGGGAACGAACCATAGTACCCGCACGAAGGAACGGAAACAGATTCGGAAGGAAAAAAGATGAGGCCGCGCCGAGCACTGAAAAACCTGCGAGCGAGAGGCGGACCGTTCAGAAGAAAGCGCTTCGGGAGAACATCTTGGCAGACGCACCAGATCAACGTGTGTGCAGGAATCAGAACTCGCGGTCGAACCAGCACTCGCCGACCGAGTAGCCGCTGTCGCCGGTCCAGTGGCGGAACGCGCCGTGCCAGCTGCCCGAGTTGGCCATGTAGCCACATGTCTCGGAGATATCCTTCGGGAGACTGTTGTACGAGGCGAGCGCCAGGTTGCGAATAGAGTTCCAGCTGAGATCAGTCGCGTCGTGGTCCGACGCGGCCCAGTACGTCGTGTGCAGGGTCCAGTAGCCGCGCTTGGCGAGTCGAGCATCGGTGGCGGCGTCGGCAACGGCGTCGGCAGTCGAGTTCCCAGCCGAGACGACGGCACCGGCCGACAAGATGGCATAGTCGAGAGTGCAGGTATCGAGTCCGCCGTCTTGCAAGTACGTGGCCGAGCCGCCGACGAGGGTGACGACCGAGAGGCTCGCTTCGTTGCGCTTGGCCCGGGCGGTGACGTTATCAGCGCTCGCCGAGAGAAACGCCGTGATGTCAATGGTCACACGACCATCCGCCATGGCCGTGTACGGGAGGTTGATGACCGACGTGCCGACCTCGACATCAACTGTGGCGTTGGTAGGAGCAGGTCGACACAAACTCCTCCTCTTCCGGCCGCGTCTCCCGGCCTGCGACGTCTCCTCATGCTTGCGGGAAAGGACCCAGTCGGTCAACGAGTTTGCGATCGTGGCAACGTCCTGGGCTTTGATGTCCCGAATATTGGCGCCGCGCCTCGCGGCGGCCCCGCGGCAGACGAAGCTGTCCCCGTCGCTCCATATCTTCTCGTCGGAACCGTGGCAGGTGCTACCGCGGGCACTCAGCTTCTTGCTGGCAGCCAGGGCGGGGGCCGCCGAGACCGACGACAAGCAGAGCGCGAACGTGCCGATTGCGGCGGAGAGGAAGAAGTGCCTGCGCGCAGGTTGAGGCCCGCGTCAGCACGCTCTGCGCACGGCCCAGACAGCTCGGACATATGCACGTACATGGTTGTCTGCAAGTCTGAGCGTGTAGCAAAGCAAAGAAGCAGTCAATCGAGCTTTCCGGCCGTTCCGAATCGCCCGCACGCCTCGTCTCCGCTTCGATTCAGATCGCGCGAGCATTCTGGGCGGTACGACGCCCGATCAGCGCCAGGAGGCGAAAGACACGCTCCATTCATTGTCCGTACATGGTTGGCGGCATATGCAGGGCGAAGCTTGAGATGTCGAGAGGGTTTTGATGTGATCTGGGAGCGCAGCGATGCGGCAACGCAAAGGGCTCCGATCGTCTGGCATAGCTGCCCAATCCGGACCACTCTCAGAGAAGCGAAGGTTTGGCGGAGGCACGTTCGACACGGTCTGGCGGCCTTTGCAAGCAGCGCCTTCGCACGGCGTGGTCGGAGGCTCTCGGCGGAGGTGCCGCCGAAGGGGAGCCGGAGTTACGCAAATGCCAGCATTGGCGCTAGCTTGAGAGTTGGACTGAGCAACAATGCACACCATCTTGCCGAATCCGGTGCAGCAGGCGGGGAAAGCGAGAGGTCGTATGGTGACACACGAGCGAGACGGAGAGAGCGAGAGAGAAGGAGGCGACGGAATGGAGCACTTGGAGCACTTTTGTCAAGCGATGTCGGGCAATGCCAGGGAAATGAACGCGTATTGACATGGCACATCCCGAGAAAGCTACGCGGAAACGTGAGAGACCGATGAGGAGAGAACGCAGACTCAGAACGAGGAGAAGTTGGCAGCGGGTCGCGAGGACGACGGGGGGAACGACAAAACACGCAGAGAGAACCGACACTATCAGAACTCGCGCTCATGAGTGCACTCGCCGACCGAGTAAGGGCTGTCGCCGGTCCAATGACGGAACGCGCCGTGCCAACTTCCCGAGTTGGCCATGTATCCGCACACCTGAGACGTCCCGTCGCGGAGGTTCGTGTAGCTGTGCAACGCGAGCTGTTGCACGTCGTCCTCACTGAGATCGGTGTCGGCGTGACCGGACTCGGCCCAGTATGTCGTGTGGACGGTCCACAAGTCGCGAGCGGCGAGCGTGCTGTTGGTTGCGCCGGGAGCGCCGGCAAAATCGAGCGTAAAGGTGTCGAGAGTGCCGTTCAGATGGTATAGCACTTCGCCGCCGATGAGGGGTACTGCTGCGAGGCCACCATCCATGCCCCGCTTGACGAGATCGCCGCCCATCGAGGCGAGCCAGTCTTCGATCTGAACGACCTGGCGGTCGTCGACGACCGTGGCTGGGACCGCGACCTCTTGATCATTTTGCACGATGTAGATCATGTTGTCGTCTTCGTCGTCGCCGCCCTCGTCGTCGCAGTCTCCCCTCCGCGCCATGCGTACTGGCGGGGCGCCGACAGACAGGCTCTGGACGTTCCACTTCGAGGTCACCCAGTAGGCGACCGTGACCGAGGCCGCGGTGAGGACGCTGAACTGGACGTATTTGAACACGACGGTCTGCCAGTAATCGGTCTTGCCTTGGCAGATGAGCTTGTCGCCGTCGCGGAGGATCTGAACCTCGTCGGTGTTGCAGTTGCTGCCACGGCGTTCGTTCCGGTGCTGCTCGGACGAGGTCGCTGCGCCATAGGGCGTGGTCGGGAGGGCACTCGCTGCGCCAGCGGCAGCGAGGAGCGCAAGCGTGAGGGTGTGCATGAGCGGCAACATCTGCGGGACCGCAATCCAGTCAGTCCGCGAAGGGAGCGCGAGTCACGCGATAGCAGAGGGGAACTGACCTTGATGCGTTCGTGCGAGGCAGCAAAGGACGGGGTTGGAAGCAAGGAGACGAGCCTGGAAGGAAAAAGTGACTGCAGCACTACATGCGGGACCCGTCGACCGAGAGACGAGAGGAGCCCTTGCAGGGTCGCATGGCTCTGCGGCTACAAAGTCTAAGTGTGCGGGCTCTCAACCCTGCATAGGGCTCTGCGCTCGATCGATTTTGGCGATGCGGTTCACTTGGCCAGATGCAGCTTGCATGCGTGGGATGGACCTGGCAGCGTATGCGATACGGAAGGCGCACGAGGAGATTTGAGTTTTTGTTTCGAGGACGGGAATTCCGGACGCCGCACACACGATACCAACGCAGCTGCCGAGCGCCGAGCTATTCTTAGGGACCATGGCGACCTCAGCTGTGAGTATCCCCCTCTGTCCAGCACCCCCTGTGTCCGTCTACACGCCCCCAAGCACGAAGCGAGATGCCCTCGTCGAGCGATGAGAAGAGCCCAGTCGGACGAAGTGAGCAGTGCTTGGGGAGGTGCGGGGTCGCCGTTGCCGTTGCTGAACGTGCTCAAGCGCTGATCACGAGCACTGAATGTCAGCAATAGCTCATCCGGCGCCGACAAGTGAAGCGAAGGAGCCTTGGTACCGCGCCGGCGTCACCCGGTCACCCTTCCCTTGGCTCCTCCTCTTGAACCTCGGACTCGCCGTTCTTCCGGTGTTCTTGTTCCGCTATTCGTTCCATCCCCAGGGAGCGCAAGCCGCTGCGCTCGCGGAACGCTTCCCCGAGGCGCGCGAGGTTCGCATCGCCAGGTTCGCTGCGTTCGACGAAAGGGGCGACATGCTCGACCATGGCAGAACCGTTTACCGCTTCGTCAGAGGCGATGCCGCGGACTAGCCCAAGATCTGATCCGTAGCGGCGATTTGATTCTAGCCAGTCTTGCTCGCATAGCTGTACATTCATTTTCGATCGATGCGGCCTGATCTGGTCACTTGGGCTCACTACAGCTGTTCACGGCCAGCACTCGGATCTTGTACACGCTCTCATACACGGATAATCGAGATGCTCGGGTATCTTCGTTCTGCCTGTCGCCGCGTCGACTGTGATATAGATCCGGGGTCTCCCCGCTTTCATCAAACGCGAGCGGCAACTCTATCTCGGACTTGACCAACCCGGACGCCATTCTCACTTACAGCACTCCCGAGCGCATGCGAAGCTCGCAGCGCCCGTGCGCCAACTGGAGCGCGTGAGACTGCGAGGAGTCTCCGTCCCGCGAAGCCGAAACTTTGGCGCGCATCAAGTAAGGCGAAGGGCGCGAGAGGAGACGCATTCTGCGGCTGATCTAAAGGAGTGCGTGGAGGACAGGCATCACGAGCCAGCTTCAACTCACTGACCTCTGCATACGCGACGCGCACGTGTAGATGACAGCGTTCCGGCCACTCTTCGAACGCTCGCTCGCGCATGACCTCGTCCCTTACGCACTCGTCGCCGCCCTCATCGGCCTCCTCCTCTTCGGCGCGTTTGCTTTCGCCGTCCACTCGTGGCGCCTCGCCCAGCGGCATGCAGAGAAAGCCGGCGGCAGCGCAGAGGTACGGCTCTTTACGGTTCTGGACGGCAGGGGAAACGTGCTCGACAGGGGGAGACTGGTCTTGAGTATCGGACGGCGAGACAAGGTCGAGTAGGGAACGATGTGTATCAACGTGTTGTCCGCGCAGCCAAGCAACAGAGACTTGCCAACTGAGCGCCCAGCGAAGGGAGCGGGACAGCAGGCACGTCTTGCTTCCCTCTGACCCGTCATACATTGTCAGCTTCGCCAAACGGCGTTTGCAACCTAGATGAGCGCCGTGTATACTCGATGTCTCCATGCAGGAAGCGGAAGCAGCCAGCGAACGGTCTGAAATTCCCTGGCTCTGGTCGATCGTAACTGCTTTTTCCAGGGTGTAAAACATATTACCCGTCTTCTCAAGCCACTGCCACTCAGAGCTTGGCCACCTCGGTGAAGAACTTGATCTCGGTCTCCTTGGCGAGGCCCGATTTCATCAAGTTCTGGAACGGCTCTTGCGCCACTGCGCGCGCGCAAAACAGTTCGACGGAAGATAGTCAGCGATCGCCTATAGCGTCGGCCGGCCTATCGGAACATGACAGGATCTTTTTGCTGCGACGTACTGTGCGCCTTGATACCGCCCTCAATGTCCTGGTCGTATCTGTTGGAAACGAGGTCCCTTCGTGTCAACACCCGGCAAGCACCGCGACAGACGGAAGAAAGCGATCCTCGGGTGGGAATCCACTCACTCTTCAAAGAGACGGAACTCGTCTGAACGGCACGAGAGGAAGAAACGTAGGAGCAGTCAGTTCGGGAGAGTCCTCGGGATCCAGAGTTGGCTGGCCGAATGTCCACCCAGACGGAAGAGGACGCGACGAGGCGATGCGTATCCCGAGGGTGACAACATCCTGCATCCCGCTCACACTGTTCCACCAGGAACAAGGATGACCGAGAGCAAGAGAAGAGAACCTCACCTCCGTGCCTCGCGCAGCGGTACGTCTTGGTGTACGGCTCCTTGTCCGAGTTGGCACTCTTGACAGCGGCCTGCAACAGCTTCTCGAGCTCGTCGGCCTTGCCCTCCTTGGCAACGACACGGGCGAACACGACGCAGAGTCCGGACGAAGGCGGCTTGTCGGCCATTCTCTGCAAGGGCGTCGGTATTGGGTGTCAGCTCGGAGCAGAGGACTCGCGCCCGCCGTATTGACAGGATGCTCACGGTGTAGGTATATGTAGATGCTGAAGCGTGGGAGAAGAGGGAGAGGGGGTGACTGACCGACGTGCGGGGATGCATCATCAAGGAAGAAGTCCGAAAATCGAGAACGCCGGCCGGCACGAGGGGAGGCTTCGGACATGGCATCATGCACCCCGTCTCGTCGACTGCACGCCTGCGGTGGCCTTTCGTTTGATCAACACGTTCGCACGATGGAACACTCCGGAGGTGACACTCTCAACAAGTACATGGAGACCTCAGTACGCCCGATTCCTTCGTCCGAGCCCCCGCAGCCCCTCGTCCGGACCTGACTCTCTGTACCGCGCGTCATCAGGCTCCTGCCACGCCCGCGCCGCCCGACCGGCTCTCAAAGCTGCCGACAGAGCTACTCAACACTATCTTTGACGACGCCTGGGCCAAGCAGCGCCCGTCCGGACCCATCAATCGCGCCCTGTGCCCGTTTTATGACCGGTTCGCGTGGCGCTCCATCCGCATCGACTCGCCGACGCGCCTCGCTCGCTTTTTGAAGCTCACGGCCAAGCGTACGCATCTCGGAAGGCTCTGCGAAGAGCTCGCTGTCGAGCTCAAGCCGGAGGAGCTCGACGTGGCGACGTTGACGGGGTTGCTCGGCCGGACGCCGAACCTCAAAAAGCTCGCTCTCGCCGATCTCGCGAGCGAAGTCTTTGACCACGTCCTGAACGGAACCAAGTCCGGCCTCCTCCCGATGCACTTGCGCAGACTCGACCTGACGTGCACGATCGGCGACCGCAAAGACCCGTATCATCCGACGAACTGGTCCCTCCTCAATGAAGACCTCAAGAGCCTGAACGAGCTCGCACTCGACTTGCGCAGCGCCGAAACACCGACCGGTCGCATCAAGAGCAAGAAAGAAATGCCTTCGTACGCCAACATCACCGAACTCCAAGTCGGTCTGCCGCAAAAGGGGCGCTCGAGCGTGTTGCAGTTGATCGCTTGCTTCCCGAACCTTTCCCGCCTTCATCTCAGCAGCACGAGCCCCGTCCCCGACGTTGCAGGCGCTCTGTCTGCGTTGCAGAATCCGATCTCGCTGCACGAGCTTGTCCTCAATGGCAGCCCCAAGAAGGGCTGGACGGTCCCGGACGAATCCGAGCAATTGACGAGCCTTCACAGTCTCAAGCTCATTGGAAAATGGCACCGCCTCGCATCGACCGACATCGGCCGTATTTGCGACCTGCCCCTCCGCCGCTTCGAGCTAAGCCGCGATAGCGAGCTCTGCCTTCAACTGTTCTACGAAGCGTTGCAGCTCGGGAGACTTCCGAACCTGCAGATTTTGCACTTCGACAATCTCTCCTGCCGAGTTGGCCGCGAAGTGGACGAAGACGACCTCCCTTGGGCTTGGGAAGACCAGATCGAGGTTATACGCGACGCCAAGCGCACTTGGCGTAGCGCCAAGTGGACTCGAGAGTTCCAGCTCGAGACTTTCCGAGCGCTCGCAACTTTGTGCAAAAGTCGGAACATCAAGATCAAGGGAAGGATTCGGCGCGCCCTGCATGTTGAAGAGGAGCTCGATGCGATGCGGGAGGACATTGACGAGCTGAAGAGCATGATCCGCATGCGCGGCACCGGCCTTTACAGGGGCATTAAGTACGGTCGATCTTACCGTGGTGACTCTGACTACGATTACGATGAAGACGACTACTCGGATTCGTGGTACTAGCGGCGACCATCCGGAGGTCGAGCTCGGGTGGGAGGAGGTTTTGAACGCTTGTAGGGATTGGAACGCTTGGTACAGATCCGCGACATGAAGATGCGGTTGTCCTGATGAACGCATGCCCATGTGCGAGCGCACCAGAGAGAGAGAGAGAAAGAGAATACGGCGAAGGGATTCGAGCTTGCAACATGTGGAAAGCAACTCGAGATTTGCTCCGGCGGCGCACCCGCTGATCATGCGATTCGCAAGGAGACGAAGTTTCCACAAAGAGGATGCTCATCCCTTTCAGAGCGCCGAACATGCCACCGAAGGAAGGGAGGAACGCAATCCGCCGGTTTGAATGAGGTTCTGCCGACGCCTCTACTCCGCGCTCCTCCCTTCTTGCCTGATGTCTTTGCAGGCCCGAAGTGATTGCCTTTAGTGCAGAGCATGCAGGATAGAGTGTAACGCGAGAAGAGAAAGTGATCAGCGCGGAGGTGATCGGATTCAGAGATTATTCAATGAAGAAGAGACATCGGCAGGCGATTTGCACTTTTCCGCGAGTCTACCACTCAAGAGGGATCGAGAGCAAGACTGCCAAAGGTGGGCTATAGTATCGCTTTGGACCGTCGTCTGGCCATCAGCAATCTCGCGATTCCGCGACTTGTGTGCGAGAGTCCGAATCGCAAGCCACTCCGGCGTCTCGAGTCCGGGAAGACATCGCTATCCGCCTCGAGCTCTAGGTTCGCGAAGTAGCTTAGCGCGATCGTCCTGCAGCCGGCTGGACGCAGGCTGGCCGTCATTTCAATCCCGGTGGCGTGAAAAGGAGCCCTCGTTGCATTATGTGAGATTCGCACGACACTCGGGAAGAGCCAGTAGTCATCGTTTCCCAAGCTGCAGTTGATCAGAGGCGCATGTATGCTATGCATGCATCCAAAGTCGCGACTGCCGGTATATCAGCTGTCAAAGCCAGTTGCTAGCCTCTTCTATCGAAGTGAATGGAAGAGCGCTTGCTTGTCGGAGCACACGTTGACACGAGCCGAGCAGTGCAGGACAGTATACTGGTAGCATAGAGCAGACTGAAGGTCAGGCGGCATCATGACCACCTCCCAGGTGAAAGCCGGTAATCGACGTGAACGATGTCGATGCCGGCGATGAGACGGGCGCAGGCTGGAGGCGCTTTCGGTAGTCGGGTCGGGGCCAACGTTCTCGGAGTTCGTAAGAGCTTGCGGACGATCAGAGCAGCTGGTCAGGTTGAAGCGGGTGTGGTATTGGTCCGAAAGGCAACCTCGACTTGATCGGGAAGTCGTCGTTGCCGGCGGTCGTCACCTCACCTCGCTCATTGACCATCATTACCAGCCAAGTCGACTTGCATAATGTCCCACGACCCGACTGTGAAAGGCCTCGGCGCACCGCCCGAGCAGTTTGACGGTTCCGGCCTCCGCTTCCTCATCGTCCACGCCCGGTGAGTAATCCTCATCCGCAGCCTTCTGCAACCGCTCTACGCGTTGCAGAGCCTGTATAGCAGACCGACTCTCGGATCGCAAATGCTCATGCTCCTCCTGATCGCCGCCTCGCTCGCAGGTGGAATGAGCAGGTCATCTCCCCACTCGTCGAAGGCGCCGTCTCGACCATGATCAAGTACGGCGCCAAGCGGGAAAACATAGTCATCGAATCCATCCCAGGCAGCTACGAACTCCCGATCGCTTGCTCCAGGTGCGTGACTGCCTCTCATGCGGAAAGTGTCAACCGAGCGGTCACCAGCCGAGGTCATCGTCGGCTGACTTCTTGATGCGGCTCGCGCACAGGATGATTGCGGCTTCCCAGATCCAGGCCTCTGCGAACGCGACCGACCTTATGGGCGCATCGACCCTCCTCGCCGACCCCTCGGCCGCCACCTCTCCCACGACCGCTTCCGCCCCCTCCGCCCCTCTCAAGGGTCCCTTCGCCGCCGTCATCGCCATCGGAGTCCTGATCAAAGGTTCGACCCAACATTTCGAATACATCTCGGACGCCGTCACGCACGGATTGATGCGGATCCAACTCGAGACGGGCGTACCCGTCATTTACGGCGTGTTGAACTGCAACACGGACGAGCAGGCGCTCCAGCGGGCGGGCGTCGGACGGGAAACGAAAGGGCACAACCATGGAGAGGATTGGGGCGCGGCGGCCGTCGAGCTTGGCGTCAAGACGCAGCGGTGGGCAAAGGGCAGCATCTGAGGCTGCGCCTCGACTCGGAAGTGGCCGACAAAAACAGCCCTCGCATTCGCTCGTACGTAGATAGCAAGGAACTGAGATGACGAAATGCATCAAGCAACAGCCGACTGCACATTTCGACGATCCCGGGAGTTCGGGCATCGCTGGGCCTAAAGCTCCTCGCTGCCGAAACTCTGCGCTGGCTCCCCGACTCCGTTTCTTCCCATTCTCTTCCCCTTTCCCGTCAACATGGGGCTCTTGCCCAGTACCCACCGGCAGAGCGAGAAGGATACCAAGAGCGTCGCTTGCGGATGGCAGGTGACACCGTCGGGCGTCGACAGCGAGGACATCGTGTCGTACACTCGTAGATTCCGCCGAAACAGGTACCCGCTTCCGCCGGCCAGAACTCTGTACCGCTGGTCTCGTTCAGGCGCTCGATCTCTCGCTGCGTACAGCTACTGCGATGGCAGGCTATTCTAAGCCTCCGCCCGCACCGGACGGAGGACCAGGTTTTGCGCCGGCGCGAATCCGGCGCCGGTCCTTCTTTGATCCTTTTCGGAGAGACAGGCTCCGTATGGCTACGGTCAGTAAATCCGGTCTGAACTGTATTTATAGGCTTGCGGGACGGAGGCTTGCACAGACCCCTTCAAGCTCTGACCCAACTCGCCCTCCGATGGCCGGGCAGACAAGAGCCGCGCGTCTCGCCAGGAGCGCTTGAGCCGACGTCGGCTCCTGAGGCGACCTGCAGCTGAGTCGAGCACCTGGAGGGGCCTGAGCGGCTCTCCTTCGCACTCTCCTACTCTTCACACTCGCATGGACAGTCGCCGTGGTGCAGCGCTCTACCTCTCATAGCTTTTACTCTACCGTGCTATACCGACCGCCGCCCCTCCTGAGCACGTGTCGATCGACACCTCGACGTCAGGTTCAGAGCCGACACTGGTCCCTCTTTGACGACAGACCAAGTCATACACAAGCTCGACGCTTACATAGACTAGAAGTGCGGAATGCTGGAACGCGTCCGTGCACTGTTTGGCGCATCAAGGACACCAGAGGAGGACTTCAAGGATGACGGACCGAAGAGCAAGTACCGCCGAGCGCCTGTATTGTTGCGGATCCGGAGCTCGACTTGGTTCATCGGACTCGCCGTCGGCTTTGGCGGTGAGCATTTCTCCCCCCCTTGTTCTGCGTGGTCGCTATCTGCCACAGACAGCTGACTTGTCAACGCGTTTCCAGTCCTCGTGGATCTTTCGTCGTATTCCCTCGCCGTACCGGTCATTCCCTTCCGCCTCCAGGCCCTAGGATATGGCGACATCGGAGGCAAGACGGGCTGGCTCGTCTCGGCGTACGCCGGCGGATTGATCGTATCGAGTCCCGTCGTCGCCGTCGTTGGCGCAAAATACAAGAACCGACAGATCCCGCTGTTCCTCGGTCTCCTCTTCATGGCAGGCGCAGTGGTACTCTTTATGGAGGCCGAATCGTACGGTAAGTCTCGGCTGTTTCTTACATGTGGCCGGAGATGCTCGGACTGACCGTTGTCCCTTCCTCGCAGCTCTGATGGTGGTTGCCCGAATCCTGCAAGGTTTCTCCGGCACCGTACTCTGGACGATCGGTCTGTGAGTACCGCGAGCTTGTCGCACAGTGATGGAGCTTCTCTGACGACTGGACGAACAGGGCCTTGATCACCGACTCTGTGTCGGAAGAACGCGTCGGGACCGTGCTCGGCGCCGTCATGATCGGTTTCTCGTGTGGTCAAGCGATCGGACCGCCAGTCGGTGAGTGCGAATAACTCTACTCGGATCAGAACTGCTCAGGGCCTCACGACCACCACCCATTCGCAGGCGGCGTACTCTACGCACGAATGGGCTACCGCGCCCCTTTCGTCTTCTCCCTCATCCTCGTCGGAGTCGACCTGATCCTCCGCCTCTTCATCATCGAGAAGCATAACGCTATCAAGTATATCCGCGCCGGGCACTACATCCCGAACTTTGAGGCGCCCGGCTATGTGGATCCGAACAAGACTATCGACTCGACCAAGACTATCGATTCGCAACAGACGTTCATCGCTCCGGATGCTACAACGAACCCTATAGAGCCCGTCGCGACCGCTCCCTTCCACAACGAGGCCGACAAGTCGGCATCCACTGCGACCGACGAGTCTCATGCAACTGAGCTCGACAAGTCGGCGTCCAGTGCGATGGCCGAGTCTCACGCGGACCTCAAGGCCAAGATCCCGTCTCACTGGATCGGACTCTGGCATATGCTCCAGAGCCCGCGCGCGATGACGACCATGGGTCTCACCTTCTTGAACGGTTTCATCGTCGGAGCGCTTCAAGACACGGGCATGACTCTGTACCTCGAGCAAGAATACGGGTTGACGTCGTTCGGTGCCGGATTGGTCTTCCTCGGATTTGTAGTGCCGACGTTCTTCGCCTCGCCCCTGGCCGGATGGGTGCGCGGACCGTGCTACTTCCCGCCTCCGATTGTTGAACCCTGCTGATCGTGTCTTTGCGTCTGCAGCTCGTCGACCGCTGGGGAACCAAGTGGATCATGGCTTTCGGCACCTTCTTGTGTATCCCAATGTACTCACTCTTGATTATCAAGGGACCACTCGCGCTCTTCATCTTCTTCCTCGCAGTTATCGGTGCGTCGCGTCTGTTAGGTTCTCCCTCTCGAAGGGATGTCAGTTGCTAATCTGTTTGGCTACTCTTCGCAGGCGTCGGCGTTTCAGCGTTCATTACACCAACGACCGTCGACCTCGCCCTCGTCGCCGCGCGTAACCCGACCATCACGACAGCACATGTTTTCAGTCTTTTCAACCTGGCTTTCTCCGTGGGCTCCTTGATCGGTACGCCCACGGGAGACTCTCACGAACATAGTGACAGCTGCTGACCGCAACTATCTCGACAGGACCGATCGTCGGAGGTCAGATCATCTCTGGCGTCGGGATCTTGCGCGGCTGGACTGCGATCTGTATCCTCTCAGCCGGGTTGACCGTGGTCATCCTTCCTGCCATCGTCGTCTGGGTCGGCGGGCCGCTCCATTGGCGTTCTTGGCGGAAGAACCCCGAAGAGACTGATGCGGAGGAGCAGTCGGAGGAGAAGACGGCGGTAGAACCTAAACAAGCGCAGACCTAATTATCCCTCACTCGCATAGAGAGTATTCCTTGTTTGTAGCATCACCTAGGAGGATATACCACTACTTTACCTCTCGCGCCACTCGAAGATAAGGTGGGGGATATCGAGCAAGTTCCATCGAAAGGGGGAGAATCTACAAGCAGTGACAAGGGTCGGACAAAAGACACACAAGGACACACAACCAAGCAAAGCCAGAACCCTCGATTCCAAGTTTGCAAGCGCGCATGACGCTTACTTCCTGGCCTTTTTGGGCGCCGGTCCAGCGACAGGCGTGCTCGCCCGCGACGAATCGACGTCGTCTTCAGCGCCAGTGCCGTTCAAGGGAGTCGAGGTACCGGTGGCAGCCTTGCGCTTGCGCGGTGCGGCTGCGTCGCCACCTTCTGACTTGCGGCTGTGGCGACCTTTCGGCGCAGAGTCACCCGCCTCGGCGCTAGCGACCTCCTTCTCGACGAGAGAGATTAACGTCTGGCAGCGACGGGCAATCTCGATTGCGGTGCGCTACAGGTGAAGAGACACAGAGTCAGTCTCTTGCTCGGAAGAAGGGCACGCAGAGTTGAGCGTGTACTCACCGACTTGAGGAACCAGTCGAACCGGAAGGCGGGACACTCGTTGATGTCGCGCTTGATGCGCTCGTACGCGTCCTCCTTGCCGACGCCATACTTGGCAATCTCGACGAGCAGGAACCGGTCCTCGTCCTCCGAGTACGACTTGCCCTTGGTCTGGTTCGCGTACGTGATCTTGAGTTGCTGCAGCGGGTACTGCACCTCCTCCACCTTGCGCTTGATCATCTGGGTTTGACGGTCGTAGCCTTCGCGCTTGCTCTCGGCCGCCTCGATCCTGGCAATGACACGTTCGTGGTCTGCGAAAATGGCAGTTCCGGTCAGCGGCGGGTGACGCAGAAAAAGGCCAGAGCGCGGAACTGACCGTCGAGCTCGGTGTAGCGCTCCCAGAAGACCTGCGCATACTCCTTGATCTCCTCGACCGACTTGTGCGGCAGTTCGAGCCGAATGCCCTCGTAGTTGTCTCTGCAGGTCCAAATCGAGTGTCAGCGCATGTACCCATCAACGCTCGGACCGATCCGGGACGCACCGGCCGTAGAGTTCGCAGCCCTTGACAAAGGCAAAGTAGTCGCGCTTGTTCCAGTCGACGAAACCTTGTCCGAGCAGGCTGTCCTTCTCCTCCTTCTCCTCGGCGGTGAGCGGCTCGGCATTGTCGATCGCCTCCTGCTCGGCTGCACGTTCAGCCTCGAGCTCTTCGGGAGAGGCAGTCGCGTCAACGCGGAGCACGGCCTGCTCTCCTCGTGTTTTCTGTGTGTCACGGAGAGACGGCATCAGTATCTGGGATGGCGGGCACGAGCGGGTGAAGGCGGACCTTGAAGTAGTACCGCTCCTTCTCTTGCAGCTCCTGTACGCGCTCCGGGAAGAACTTGAAGCCGTCGTCCGCGAGTTGGCGTGCGCGGCGCGGTCGCGGCTGTCCGGGACGGGAGCCAGTCGTGAGCTGACCGCGGTAGTACGCGTCGACCGAGTAGTTGGTCTTGCGTTCACGCTTCGACGGCTCGATCCAGAGCATGTTGCTCAGCTTCGATCCGGGCTTGCGTCCGCCGTACTCCTCGCCTTCCCACGTCGTCGTCGTCTGCGCTTGCGCCGCGGCAGCGCTGAAGATCTGAAGCTGGTCAAAGTTGAGCGAAGCAAACTTGTCGTTCAGCTTGGCCGTCTTCTCCTCGCCGCGTCGCAAGATGTCGTCAATGTCGTCCTCGACCGACATGGACTCGCTCGCGTTGATGATCTTTTCGGCGCCGTGCTGGATCATGTCGACGAGCTCGTCCTTGCTCGCGGCTGTCGACGACTTTTTCGTCTCGCGGCCCTGCTGGATGACGAGTTGGTCGAGCCGGAGCTTTTGCGCAGCGCGCTCGAGCACCTTCTCCTCGACGGCGTTCTCTGTGACGAACCGGAAGACGTAGACTTGCTTCGTCTGGCCGATACGGTGAGCGCGGTCCATCGCCTGCAAATCGGCTTGCGGGTTCCTGCGGAGCGGGTACAAGTCAGACGCTGTAGCGGGAGGTGAGACGCGGACTCGTGACGCACCAGTCCGAGTCGTAGAGGACAACGCAGTCGGCGGTGACGAGGTTGATACCGAGACCACCGGCGCGAGTCGTGAGCAGGAAGATGAACTTGTCCGAGCCGGGCTTGTTGTAGGCGTCGATAGCTTCCATCCGCTCCTCGTGCGCGGTGTTGCCGTCAAGACGGCAGTACTCTGCGCGGGAACAACAGTATGCGTCAATTCAGCCATCCGAAAACAGGTCACGAGGTTCCGACAAGAATAAACGCACTGTACTCGCGGAAGAGGCAGTAGTCCTCGAGGATGTCGAGCACACGACTCATCTGCGAGAAGATGAGGACGCGGGAACCCTTGGCCTTGAGGTTCTTGAGCAGCTTGTCGAGGACGACCATCTTGCCGGCCGCCTCGACGAGGTGCTCGTCCGTCGTAAACGGAGGTCCAGGCTCGGCACCATCGAACAGGTACGGGTGGTTGCAGCATTTCTGGGCGAGAATAAGGAACCCGGGGTCAGGTCCCGCTTAGGCAGCCTCAAGAGTTGCTCGGTTCCGAAACTCACCCTGAGCTGCATGACAATGTTCTGCAAGCGAGTCTTGCCCTCCTTCTTGCCGCTCGCACCGTTGACGGCGTCAATGTCCTTCTCGAGGATCATCTTGTACCACTTGCGCTGCAACTCGGTCATGCCGACGTAGACGTTGATCTCCTTCTTGGGCAGCAAACTCTTCTCGACGTCCATCTTGACGCGGCGGAGCAAGAACGGACGCAGGACGGCGTGCAGCTGCTTGACGACCTTGTTCGAAGCCTCGTCGTCGACCTTGGCCTGGGCGGCGGCGTCGGCAGTCGAAGTCGCGGTCGCCTCGGCGGCGTCGGCCTTGATCGCCGCGTCCGAGGTGTCGCCTTGACGTTCGAACCACGCGTCGAAGTCGGCCACGTCCGAGAAGACGTCCGGCAGGAGGAAGTTGAGCAACGCCCAGAGCTCGTGCAGGTTGTTCTGCAGCGGCGTGCCGGTGATCAAAAGTCGGCCACGCGAGTCGAAGATGCGGACAATCTGCGACAGCATCGAGTCGACGTTCTTGATACGGTGAGCCTCGTCGATGATGATGTACTCCCAGACGAGCTTCTTGAGTGCCGACTTTTCGCGCAAGCAGATCTCGTACGAAGAGAGGAGGATGTCGAAGTCGCCGTGGAGAACTTGGTTCTGCACGATGTCAGCCTATTGGGGCAAAAAGTTGCGGACGTCAGAAACGGAGAGCAACGCAAGAACAGTGTAGAGGCGGACGCACCCTCTCCTCCTTGGTTCCCTTGAGGATGACAGTCTTGAAGCCCGGAACCCAGCGGTCGATCTCGCGCGCCCAGTTGTCCAGAGTCGATTTCGGGACGACGATCAGATGCGGACCGTGAATGCCGCGGATGAATTTGAGGTAGCCGAGGAAGGAGATCGTCTGCAGCGTCTTGCCGAGACCCTGTTGTCGAGCGAGAGCGGATTAGCACCCGGGGTGAGGGCAAGACGGCTCGGACGACGCCGAACGCACCATCTCGTCTGCGAGAATACCGTTGATGCCGTTGTAGTGCAGACCGCACATCCAGTTGAGACCCTGGACCTGGTACTCGCGCATCTTTCCTCCTTTGACGACTGTGTGGGCCAAGTCAGCCACTCCGAACTTTTTTTTGAAATGGCGAGTGAGGTGGCGCAGGGCTTACACGCGGGAGACTCGGTGAACACGAACGGGCCGTCGCCTTCTGCGAGGCCGTCCGTCTCCTTCTCTGCCTCGAGCAGTTCGGCGTCCTCGTCCTTCTCCGACTTGCGGCCACGCGATTGCGCCGCCTTGCCTCGACTGCATGTGGCAAGATTATTGCGTCAGTCTCCGCATACGGCGATGCACAACGAGGCGTGTGACACGTACCGGCCCTTTGCCTTCCCGGCATTCTCCGCTTCGTCCAGGAGTTTTGCGAAATCCGGGTCTCGCTGAGCCTGTTGATCAAGTGTCATTTTCGCGTCAGTTCAGCATATGAGCCCTCACATTGTTGAAACAGTAGACGCACCTTGAGGTCACAGAAGTGCTTGAACAGGTCGGTCTGGCCGAGGAGGTAGGTGAATCGCTTGATCGAATCGGCAGACTTGAGCGAGGCTTGGGTCGTCCGGCGCGAGGCGAGCTGCGAGTCGAGGTCGATAAAAGTTAGCGCAGGGGGCTGCTTGAGCACTGAGGCTCCTGGCACCGAGAGGCGCCAGCAAGCGACAGATCAGGGTTGGGCGGCTGGCGCTCACCTTTTCGTCGAATTTCCGCTTGGCCTCCTTCTTGACTGCCGTCTTGCTCTTGCCCTTGCCGTTCGAAGCCCCCGCGTTCATGACGACGTTGCCTTCCGAGTCGTACTCTGCGTCGTCGTCTTCTTCTTCTTCCTCGTCCTGGTCGTCCTGCTCATCTTTGACCGCGACCTGGTCTCGGCGTTCTGCGTCCTCGTCCGGACCTCCCGCGGTCGAAGGCACGCGCGAGATCTCGTTCGATTGCGGGATGTAATCCGACAGGACATCTGCGCCATCGAGCGCGGGCGTCGAGAGTTTTGAAGCGCTGGTCGACTGCAAGCAAGAGAACGAAACGAGCGTTCGTTCGGAAAAATGAGCGTGTCAGTGACACTCGTCTCCGAGTCGCGCGGTCGGTTCTGCTGGTGCGCGCGGCTCTTACGCGTCTCGTAATGAGCTGCACGAGTTTGACTCACGGCCATGGCTGCTGTGCGGGTGACGCGGTCGGGGTGGCACGCAATGAGAGAGAAACGCGCTGCACGCGTTCCAGGTGAAAGCGCGCGAACGGGGCAAGCAGAGCACGCGGGCGAGGGTCGGCCGCGACTATGCGATCGCTAGACAAGTCTGACTCGGGTCAGCTCGCCGTACAGGGCTCTTGCAAGACCCGACCGTGCGACCTCGGCTCTGGGACCTGTCGCGGAATCGCTTCTTTCAAACTTTTTGTAATCGACACATTACTTTCGAGCGACATTGACACGTGGCCCTTTTATCTCGTGTTGCGCTATGTACTTTGCGTCTCGTAGCACGTGCACTGCTACTCTACGATGCGGAACTTGCAACGGAAGGCTTAGACGCATCCTCTAGCCGCCTCTTTTCAGCGTCTTCCTCTTCCTCCTGCGATCGCGACTGAGCCGGCGTGTGACCATGACTGGGCCGTGCCGGAAGCGCTGGTCGAGATGTAGAAGGAGGAGACGACAACGTTGAGGGCTCCAGTTCTGATGCCGGCGCAGTTCGCGCGGGCAAGGGCGGCGGCGCGTACTCTGCCTTCGCCGTCACGGTGGCGGTGGCGGTTGTTCCAGCTTGCGGCGTCGCCTCGGTGGTCTCCGTCGAGTGGATGGATTCATTCGAGACATGGCGTACGGGTAGAGGTGGCGGTGGTGATCTGGGGAGAGATACAGAAGGAGGGGGATCCGAAGACGGCGAAGGAGAGGCGGCAGGCGAGGTTGAAGACTCGGTTGTCGGGACCTTGATCGCTTCGGACTGCTCCGCTGAAGAAGCCGCCACTTCCAAAGGAGCCGACACTGCCACCGCAGGGGTCCGAGCAGCGGAGAGGACGGCAGTCGAGCCGAGGTGATCCTCGGCGACCTTCTTCTTGCGGTCTCCGTCCCGAATCCCAGGAACGGCCATCGTTCTCCTCCCGTACGCCGACATCCCGCTCGAGCTCGCAGTTCCGTATCCACCAGCATGGGAACCCCCAGCGGCCGACATGGCCGACGTCGCAACGGACGACGACGGAGGGACCTGCATCATCATGTGACTCGGTTTGGCAGGCGACGTAGACGGGGACCCTTCCGCGGTCGCAGTCGAGGGAGAGAGTGCCAGAGACGGAGTCGAGGCAGACGGGACGAGTCGCGAAGTGGAAGGGGAGGACGTCGAACTCGCCGGCGGCTCGACGGCGGCGGCGGCGGCGGCAGCAGCAGAAGATCCAGCCCGGCCGCGCGGTGGCGTCTTCGGTGCAATCGGGAGAGGTTTACTCATCTCGGCGTCCAACCCGCCAAAGTATCCGCCCGCCGGTCCATGGCCAGACGGCACCGAGCCAGCCGTACCCGCCGCCGCTGCCGCTGAATCTCGACTCTCGCGCTCCCGTCGATGCTCGCGATACCGATCCGCACTCCCGTCCCTCGGCTTGTCCGGACTCTCCCCCACGACTTTATCAAAGTCCTCCCCGCGGTCCTTTTGCGCTGCCCGTTTTGCCGCCCAGTTGGCCCCCCAGCGGCGCATGCTCTCTTTCGCGCTGGCCACCCCTGCAGCGAGCGCTTCTTTGTCGGCGGCGCGGGTCCGCCAAGTCGAGAGGAGGGTCGAAGCGCTCGCGGACAAGGTGGCGCCGCCCGAGTCGACGGACGCAGAGCCGGCGTGGCGAGGATGACTCGGTGGCGGCGGCGGTGATGATGATGACGATGGTCCCGGCGCGGCGAGGTCGGTGGAGGGCGCGACAGACGACTTGACAGAAATCGTGTCCTCCGACGGTGTAGGCGAGTGAGGTTTGACCCACGTCGGCCGCGAAGGTAGCGCTGGGGCTTTTTGTTCCGCGCTGCGATCTTGCCGCGACGCCGAAGGCAACGTCTGCCCAGTTTCGGCCATCGGCGACGAGACGAGTGAAGGCGCCTCGGATCCCTCGTTCGGTGCCACCTCGTCGAGATGCGCTGGTGCCGACTCGGTGCGATGCAGATCGGTAAAGGCGGGTTCGGAAGTATCTGCCGAGTCTCCACCGTCGTCGGCACCGGCCGGTTCGGCCTCCGAACAAGCTTCCTCTGTCTCGGATGGACCGATAGATGGCGAATCTTCGTGCGTCCGAGGCGCCGCACTATTTTCGACGACGCCGACCCGTCCCACCTGCGCGACGACCTTATCCGCCTCGAGTTCCCGCGCCCTCTCCACCTCACGTTCGCGCCTCCGTTCGCGCTCGCGACTCTCCGCCCGCTTCGAGAGGATATCCCTCAACTTGGCAGCCGAAACTTCTTCCCGTCCTCGGTCGCGGTCTCGGGCGGGGTCGCGGTCATCGGAAGCGGAGGCGGTCGTCTCGGTCGAAGCGACGCTGAGGACGGACGGCGTCCTCGTGATCAAGTTGGGTGCGCTGGCGCTGGCACTCGCGGGACCGTTCGAATTGGTGAGGTTGCTCGAAGTTGATCTCGTACTGTTGCCAAACCAAGTCGACTTGCGTGCCGGTGCCGCCGAAGGAAGGGTATTGTCGACCCGAGCCGTACCACCGCCGCGGCCGTTGCCACCATTGGACGACGCTCCACTCGCAGAAGCGGAAGAAGTCGACCCCGTCTTGGCCTGCTCGCGCCACTGCGCAAAGCTCGCTCCGAGTCCCGCCAGGCTCGACGTCGACGAAGCGGCTTTTTTGGGTTTCCGGGTCGGTTCAGGAGCCGCTTTTGATGCAACAGCATCAGGCGATGACTGAGGATGGTCGCCCTCGCTCGATCTCCGACGTCGGAACGCAGCTGTGGGTCTTAACCCGGCGGCGTTGTCCTTGCTCACCGCCGTTGCCGTCGATGTCCCGATCGCAGGACTACTCGCCGCCTCTCCCTCGCCGCCACCGACTCCACCGACAAAGTCCTCTTCTCCAAGGTCTTCATGCGTCGCTTCGCGATCTTCGCGCTTCGGTCCGTTGAGTTCTTCTTCCGGCGTCGGCTCCGGGTCGCGGAGAAAGTCGCCATAGATGCCGCCGCGTGAGAAGGGCGCCGAAGAGGTGTTGAAGAAGGCGACGTCGTCCATGTGCGGGAGGACGAGCGCTTCCATGACCTGACCGGGCGGCCCGCGGAATGGAATACGGTTGTCAATCATCTGGGCACAAATCCACCGCTTAGGAACCGGGGGACGCACCAGCTCGCGGATGCGGGATTCGATCGGGCCGGTGACGAGACTCCACTTGATCTGCCTTGTGCTGACGACCGGTTCGACCGAGAGGACCATCTTGGGCATCTGCGTGAACCCGAACCAGATCCGGTTCGAAGGCGGCTTCTTGACCTTGAAGAGCATGGTCCCTTCGAGTTCCTTGAGCACGACCGCGAGGACGAGTCGGACCGTGTAGGGTTTGAAGCGACTCCCGAGCGAGATGGTCGCGACCGTCTCGATCGTGACCCGCGCGTTGCCGACGTACGCGACGTGGGTCTCCATGCTCGCGTCCCCTTCGGCGTTCAAGTCTTTCAACATCGGTTTGCTAAACAGCGGCACCGACGCTCCGACTTGGACTTCTCGAACCTGGATCTCGGACAACATGGCGGGGAGTTTGACCCGCTTGAGTTTGCGCACGATCCGACTCGTGATGTACTCCTCGACCGATTTCGTTCGATAGACGGCGAGGAAGACTCGACCGAGGAGGGCGTTGAACCACCTCATCGGGATCGAATCGGGTTGTTGGTCAATCACCTCGACGAGGCGGGCCATGTCTTGCGCGTCAAACAGGCTGCGGTCGCGCGCGACGTCGGCGGCTGCGGTCGGCGAGCCGAGTCGGGACGCAAGGACGAGCGAGTGGTACCAATCCTCCTTGTCGCTGTTGACGCGCGCAAAGATGAACCACGACGGCGGTCGTCGTTCCTCGTTGTTGTCTTCCGGAGTGGGATCGGCCTTGTCGAGGAGCGACTCGACGACCGCGTCGGCCTCCTTCGGACGCAACTCGATCGCGGTCCGTTTCGCAAACAGTTCACCGTCGAGGTACCCTTCGGGCGTGATGACGACGTCGTGACTCGGGAGTTCGATTGCGGCCCAGCATTCGGTCTGGTCTTCGCCTTCGTACAAGTACAGCGTCTTGTGCTTCAAGACGGCGTAGAACCGATCTTTGGGTCTCGCGCGCCGTGGATCTTTCGAGCGGTTGTCCATGAAGCTCTTGTAACTCGAAGTGAGCATGCCGACATAGGTTCCGTCGCCGTTGTCCTTGGTCGGTTCGTACGTCCTGCGCGCAACGAGCCACCCCGCGCGGTAGACGGTGACCGGTTCGGCGTCATCATCCCCCTTTGGGAGTGTCGAGGCGGTCACTCCGGTCTTGTTTGGGAGGGAGACGACGGGCGAGGTGTAGAACAAGCAGGCGAGGAAGGCGGCGACGCAGAGCGGCAGGAACGTGAGCCCGCCGAGGATGTAGACCGACGCGAGCGTGAGGACGCCGACCATCTGCAAGTCGCGTAGATGCAGGAGGTCAGTTTAATCGCTCTTATGGCCGATGCTGTCCTCGCACGCAGTCGAGCGGGTGCCATGACGACGATTCCATGCTGAGACGGTGCCACCTCCACCGCCCTCAGGGACGCGCGAGGAAAGGCGGGACCGCCTGAGCCAATCAAGAGAGGAGCTCACCTTGGCCGAGTGGGCCCTTGTCGCCTGGTGCTCTCGCCGCAGACAAGGTGTTCGGCTTCCGAGGTGGGGAACCGTCGACGAGGTGAGAGAGCTCCGTTTCAGAGGCTGGGGGAAGCCAGTCTATGCGACGGTGTAGCAGTTCAGAGTCTGGTGCTCTAGGGTATAGCACCCTGCGAAAGCGTATCGTGTAGAGTCGCAAGCAGCGCTCTCTTTCGGCTCAACCGTTCTCCGGACGCGGCTTTCGCTCTCTCGCTGCGAGTCGCCCACACGAGTCGATGCAGGCGCCAGTGGCTACGAGAGCCCGGACTGCTGCTCCGACTCGGCGGACCGACGCCACTGCCCTCCGCGACTTTCACTGCTTCCAGCCCAACGGAGGTGCGCCACCCCGCCGACCACATGCACTCCGTGAAGCGCTGACTGATCAGACGCTGTGCGGGCGCAGAGGTCTGGTGCTTCTGCAATACCGAACCGCGCATCAAGGCCATCCGCAGAGTCACTCGCAAAGAGTCCTCGCCAAACTTGGGCAGGTGGGCCGCTCGATCTGGTCCTCGCATGGCGGCCCCGGGGCTGACTGCCGAGGTCCCTTCTCGCTACACCGATCTGTGCGCGTTGCCCACAGGGAATTCTGGAGCTGCGGAAACTGGGTCGAAGGCGAAGCGTGCGGCTTCTTCCTCTGGTGCGACCAGGCGCAAAGGTGAGCTCAACGCGCGGGACTTTGAGCAGATGACAAGAGGACTGACGCCTTTTGCTCTCCGACCCGATCAGAATGGGCCGGACGTTCGTCACGCCGCCGCCGCCGCAACCGCAGTCTTACGTCCAACTCACCGACGCTCAGCGCCGTCGACCCTCGCCCGCTCCGTTCTCGACCTCCTCGGCTGCTGCTCCCCCTCCCGTGAAAGGGGTTCTTCCGCTCTCGCCTACTTCGTCACCAATCAAAAAACGAACCCACGCCGCATCATCGCAGCAGCAGCAGCAGCAACAGACCGCACAAGAAGTGATCGACTCGTTCGAAGATGTCGAGCTCTCCGAATTCGAACCGGACGATGACGATGATCATGACGATGGTCAGGACGACGAGATCCTCGACGACGACGAGCGGGTGCCTTGGACCGCTTCTGCTTCGCCTCCGAAAAAGGCTCGCTTCGACTCGTTCACCGGTCCAGTCTCTCCTCGCACGCCCAGCAAGCACAAGAACGCCGCCACCCCCGCTCCTTCTTCTTCCAGCACTTTCGCAGCGATCCGAGCCGATCCCGACTCGCCATTCCACGCCATTCAGAGGTCTCTCTTCTCCGCCACCACCGCCGCCGAAAACACCACCTCGTCGACGCCACCGACTCCTGCTGGATCCCGTCATCCCGCCAGCGGGGCAAACAACGGTCAAACTGCCCAAACTACTACCGGCACCAACAACGGCGACGCCTTCTCGTCCCTTGCGGGTGCCCTCGCTCCCCTCGCTGCATTACTCGACGCGGCACAAAAGGAGCGAGACAAAGACGCGAGACTCTTGTTGGCCGCGAAACGGAAAGAGGAGACTCTCCGGCGGTCTTATGAGAAGGAACGGGACGAGAGGGAACGACTGAGGAAGGAGAATGAGGGGCTGAAGAATCGTGTCAAGTGCGTGGCCAGCGTACTGCTTCATCTCGGGAGCGCGATGCTGACTTTCTTTGTGCGTTTGGCAAGGCTTCTCGAGCACGAGATGCTAGAGCTCCGGCTCCGGAAACCGTGACGAGGGTCTCGCAAAACCCGGCTTGTATTCAGGCGCATCTAGTTGAGGACCGTACAAGAACTGTTGTTGAGATGCCATTACCGCTTTTATTACACGACATGAATCTCACGACATTGCACTGGTAACGAAAGCCATCGCACGAGAGGAGAGAGAGGGACAGATATATAGCCCCCGCAGAAAGGATGAGCAGGCATCGGCGTGAATTCACTGCTCTTTCCGCCCTTCCGCACCGTTCGCCAGTGCGCCTGCGCCGCCATCATACTTGTGCAGCGGCGCCAGCGTATCGATCAACTGCGCCTCGCCCCCGATCGAGTCGTTCTTTTCCCCTTCCTCCTCGGCGACGACAACGGCGCTGACCCCGCCCCCGTCCGACGGGCTCATCATCAGCCCGTTCGCCTTCGCGGACGAGGACGACGAAGGGTTGCACCATTTTCCCCTCGCGATCTCGTCCCCGCTTCCGCCCCCCGCAAGCTCTTGCGTATTGGTCCGACTCAACTCGAACGAGTCCCTCCCGCCGAGTTGTTCGATAATCTCCTCGAGGCGGTCGAACCGTTCCTGAAGCTGAGAGTTGCGCATGCCGGACGTTACGCCCGAACGAAGCGCCGCTGCAGTCGACAAGGTCGGTGCTTCGTGCGTGAGGAGGTCGGGATAGGCGGGACCTTGATAGGGAACGGCGTATAATGCGCCGGGTGGATAGGTCGTCTTGACGGGGTTGCCGACGCACCGAGGAAGGTCGGGCGTCAGAGGGATCACAGTTTCGTACTCGAGCCACCTGCACATGTCATTCAATGAGCGCGCGCCCTCCTTAGAGTGGCCACCTCGCGTACTTGAGAATCTTGTAGAACGCTGCCGCGAGAACTGCGCCGAGCGAGGGTCCTCTAATGGAAGCAACGTTTTCACGTGCGTCAGTAGACCGGTTTGCTGTGTCGAAACAGAATTGAGCCAGCTTACAGCATGTAAATCCAGAAATACGTCGGGAACGAATGGAGCACGATTGCCGGTCCGAGCGAGCGGGTCGGGTTGAGGCTGCGAGGGGAAGAAGACGTATATTCGGGCAGCGGAGGCAGAGAGTGATGCAGAGCCACCGGACGCACCTGCCGCCGGTCCAGTACACTGTGTACTCGTATACGTCAGTGACCGGGAAACGCAAGAGATGCTAGTCAAGAACGAGACGAGACGTACCTCCGTACAACTCCGCAACGAACAAGGCGAGTCCGCTGTTACGAGAGCCGTCAAGCGCGTGCGCACAAAGCAGGCCTACGAAAGTACTTACATCCCAACAGGGGCAAGTAAACTCCCTTTGTGCTTCTCCGCGACGAGAAAAAGGCTGTTGAGAACGGTGGTTCAGCTTTGATTCCGACAAGCGAGGGTAATTCCTCCACCACTTCAACGAGCTCACATTGTTAAGACGAGTACGGCCGTGAGCAGCATTTCGAGGAAGAGTCCTCTCGTGACCGATATGGCGGGTGCAAGCAGAGTGGTGAACGTGCGACTGCCTGCGACTCCGCCGACTCGAGGATTTAGCTTCTCAAGACAGCAGCCGCTCTGACCCCGTCTCGAGAACGAGCCCGGAAAGACTCACCAGGCGTCAAAGCCGACACGATCGCCGCTCCACAGATCCCTCCCAGGAACTGCACGCCGATGAGCAATACGGCCCGAACGGGTTTCAAAGCCCCGGTGAGGGCCATGCCGAGCGAAACGGCCGGGTTGAAGAAGGCGCCGCTGACGCGCGCAAAGGTGAAGGTCATGACCATGAGGGACAAGCCGGCGCCGCAAGAGATGTAGAAGACTGGTGGGGGGATCATTATGTGAGGATGGGAGATGTTTGAGAAGGCTGAAAGAACGAGGAGGACGAGAGGCTCACGGCTCGAGGTGTTGAGGGCAGCGCCTTTGCCGCTCGCGGCAGCGGTACCCGTCACAGACGTGGCCATCAGACTCGCAACACTGCGGTCGAAACGTCTTTCAGCCAACTCCGGGGCCGAGTCGAAGGGAAAAGAGAAACCGCCACGAGTAAGCTCACCTCGTCGAGCCGAGGGCGAGAAAGATGAACAACACAGTCCCAACAAACTCGCCAAGGCAGGCGACAAAGTGGTTCTTGAGCGCCAGACGCTTCGACTCCGTCGCTGCCGACCGTGACGGGATTCCCACCCCCGGGCCCGTCGCCCCCGTCGCGGTCGGTTTCGTCTTCTTGGGCCGGGGAATCTTGGACTTCAAGGCGCCGCACCAGCTCCATCTCCTCCAAGGGAGTTTCTGTTTCCCCTCCCGGTTTTTCGCCTCCTGTGCCTTCTCGGCGACTGCGCCTCCGCTCGAACCACTGAAGCCGAACAGCGTCCTCTGCGCCGCTCCATCGCTGACCGTAGTCGTCACTCCGAGCCCGATGCCGTTGTCACCACCTCCGCCGCCACGGGTGCTGGCACCGTCGCCTGTGAACGAAGTCGTCGCCGAACCGATGAGCGGCGGCGAGCGGTTTCGTTTGTGCGAAGGGATGATCGGATTGTGGAACGGCAAGACGGAGGACAGCCTTCCCTGCTCGAGCATGGCTAAGATGGACTGCCTCAAGAACTTATCAGCACAGAGTAGTCAGAGAGAGCAAAGAATAGCGAGGAGGTTTCGGGAAACAAGAAGGGTGGCTGGTCAGTCAGCTTCTCTGCTAAAGCAAGCGGGATCTTCCTGCCGGACCGCTAGCAGTCGTTCCGATAAAGACCCCCATGAAGAGACAGTCCGTTACGTTACTCGTGTAAATTGCATTGCGTGTATGGATGTATACATCGGCGAGGACGTGTAAAGTCGGTCGGGAGAGTTGGATTGCGCATTTCCGTCAGGCTCGAGGTCGCGAGATTTTACATAAACTTGGAGGCCATCGCTGCGAGAGCGAAGGTTCCAGGTGCATAAGCACACATGAGCGACAGCAGTCACGTTGAGGGGTGTCTAAAGCTGGAGAAACCCGACTCACACATGAGGCCGCCCATCCCTCCGCCGGTACCGGCCGCACCTCCGCCCGTTCCAAACATGCCCGACATCTTGCTCTGAATCAAGAGCTTCATCATCATCTGCGTGTAACGAAGCCCGAGACAGGAAGACGCAGAGCGCGTCAGTCCGCCGGCTTCCGGGTCAACCTCGAAAAACTCCACACGCACCTGAGCGGCGCCGTTGACCACGTCCTGCTTGCCTCCGTTGGCGGCACCTCCAGACTGGTTGAACAGCTTGGCAGCTTCGCTCATGGCTAGATGCCACAAGTTCGAAAAGGAAAGTCAGCGAATCTTGCCACAGAAAGGGATCGACAAATGCCACGCACCCATTCCGATCAAGGCGCTCTGCTGGTTTCCGCCACCACCAGCTCCAGACGAGACCGATCCGCCTCCCTGCGTAAAGTTCTTGAGCGCCTGCATCGCAGCCGCCGCTCCCATCGACTTGGCGCCGAGGTTGGACGCGTTGCCCTGGCCGTACGCTTGCTCGTGCGCGGCTTGGACGCCTTGCTCGTCGATGTCTTCGCCATCGTCAAAGTTTTGCGAGACTTGCGAGACTGGAAAGGGCGTGTTGGGAGTCAGTGGCCTCGAGCGAAAGTGAAGGCTGATTCGGCTCGACAGCGCCGTTGCGCCCGCCACGAGGAAGGCGATGCCCCTCGCTCCCCCTTGTCATCTCAAGCAAGCTTCCGAGGCAGAGTTTCGGAATCAAAGCACGGGGCAGGAACGTACGGGCTTTCTGGAACAGGCCGGTGTCCTCGCCCGACTCATTCGCGGCGTGAGAAGCAGCCTGGTTCCCGTTAAGGAAGCTCGAGAGCACTATTCCGAATTCGGATTGTCAGCATGGCTCGTGTCCACTGCGCTATAGGTTGTGAGCGCTTGGGCTCACGGTCCAGGGGACTCGATCCGCTGCTTCCTCCTCCGCCAAAGCCCTGGCCCTGGCTCTGTTGCTGGCCCTGCTGCTGGCCCTGCTGCTGGTCCTGACCTTGACTCTTCTGGTACTCGCCGTAAGCCTGCACGTTGCAGTACAGATGCGGAGTGTGTCAGTTTTCAGAGTGATGATGATGCTGAAAAGTGGGGCAGCCGATCGAGCGAGTCGCGGGCTATAGGCAAGGGAAGGGACGACTCGCCTGCTTGGCCATGTTCATGAATCCGTCCATAGTTGCTCCTTTGGGTTCCAAGAAAGACGCTGTGGTGTGTGAGAGGAAGAGAAGGACGCGGCGGTTTCTGTATCTCGAGCTCGTGTATTGGCTGAATACAAACGCATTTGTAATCTTCTCATTAGACCGCCTCGCTACCCGTTCCCTCTCCCCGCTCCTGCTCTACACTCGCGCACCTGCCCCTCGAAAAGGTAAGGTCTGCATCCCGACAACGCCCCTGCTACCAGCGCTGACCCTCCGGACTCACATCACTGCGCTCCGGCCTCCTCCCCTCCCCTCCCTCTCCCTCTCCCTCTCCCAGCGTGACTCGTCATGCCGCCTCGCCGCACTCTGACGGGGAAAGTCCCCAAACAGAGGGGCAACCCCTACCTCGAACACAACTGCTTCCCTCTCGATGGCTGTGAGTCACCACCACCCCTGCCCCCCGTTCGTCCGTCGCGAGAACGGACGTTTGCGAGAGGACTGAGTCACCGCCTCGTCGTCGCAGCCATCCGCTGCTTCTGCGATCAGTTCCCGCGTTTGGAGGCCAGGCTCCGTACCTGTCAGACCAACAGGAACGGGAACCGTGGTCGCAGGTTCTGGTCGTGCGCCAACCCGAACGAGTACTGGTGCGTCAAACCGGTCGCCTTGTCACGCCTTCAGCTTGTGTACGCGCACCCGTGTACCAAGGCTGATGGACCTCCATGTACGTGCACAGTGACTTTTTCATCTGGCATGACGAGCTGGAGGACAAGGGCTACACCGGTCCCGCGCTTTTGCACGGCTACGGCGGCGGCGACCACGACGACGGCTACGGGCTCGGCGACGACTTTGGCGACCGCTACCTTGAGGAGGAGGCGGGCCTCTACTTTGACGAGTGCTCGGAGGAGGAGGGGCCGCCGCTCCGCGTCAACTGAGGACCCCGCCCGGCTCGAACCAGAACTCGCCCCAGAAGAAGAAGAAGAGCGGTGGCGAAGACGGAAACAAGAAGGTCAACTCGACGTCGAAGAAACGCAAGTTGCAAGACCAGGACGACGACGACGACGACGTCGTGCAGGTTGTCGGGAGCTCGGGCAGTCAGAAGAAGAAGAAGAAGCCAATCCGTCTCCGCAACTCGACCGCCGCGCGCTCGCCCTCGTCGTCGGAATCCCCTTCGCCGAGTCCTCGTCCCTCCTCCTCGGCGTCGTCGTCTGCGCACAAACTCCAGACCGAGTTGGCCCGCCTCCGCGCCGAGCTCGAGCGTGAAAAGGCGGACAAGAACAAGTTCAAGACCGAGCTGGACGAGTTGCGCGACGAAAACTCGCAGATGCTCGAACAGCTGTTCCCGGGTCCGTTCTCGTGAGTCGCCTACGTCCGCCTTGAAGGTGTTCGGTTCTACAAGTGTTGACGTCGTCGTCTGCTTCACGCGGGGCCGCTTTTCACAGGCAACCTCAGCAGTGAGGCGGCCAACATCGCGCTTTCTCTGTCCTGTTCCTTCTGCTTCGCCGGTGAATGAAGTTTCCTCTCTTACGCTTGCTGTTCTCTCTTCCTGTGGTGTAGCTTGTACCGCTTGTTGCTTGTGAAAATTTCGAGAGCCGTGTCGATGCCCTGACGGTCTAACTCTGCCTGGCCTGGAAGAGAAAAGGGAATCGACTCGAGACAAAGCGGCTGCGGTGGCGGGCATCAAAAGTCCTGGACTTTCTTCGTAGAGCAGAAGCATAACCTCTCGCTCTCCTCCTCGAGAAAATTCCGTGCACGCCCGTGATACATCGGCAACTCGGTGCGCTGTCCACAGAAGCAAGAAACTGGTCGCCACTCGAAAGACTCTTATGCTCCTAGCGCGCGACAAGGGATTGAAGGCGGTCCTGGACAGGGATCCACAGCAGGACTCCACTGGAATGTCACGCCGTCCGACGGAAGATAACAAGGCGCCGGGATGCCTTCGGTCCAGACGCACATCCGCTTTTCTTTTCTTTTCCCAACTTCGACGCGTGGCAAGCCAAAGTTGAGTAGCGATAGCTCCTGTGCAAGGGTCTGCGGCCTTCATACACAGCTAAGGTAGGGATCGCCACTGGAGTCGTCTAGCTTGGGCATTCAAAGTTTGTCAAGCTCGACTGCGCCGCTTGTGCTCGGTGTCGAGGGCTTTCGCGGCCGCAAAGCGGCAGATTGGGCACTGACAGCGCTATGTAGCGGTGCATGAGATGAGGATGAAAGCGTCGACATCAAGTGCCGCTTGGCGTAGCTGCCTGTGGCCGGCAGGGCTGCGACCTGGTTTCGCAGGCGACTGCAGGAGCGAGGGACCTTCCGGAGTCCAAACATACGGATGAACAGGTCACAATTTGGCAGAGATCAAATTCAGACGGCGTCGCACGTTGGATACAGTAGACTGCAGCGAGCGAGCGTGTATGCACAGGGTATGTCAAGGAGGAAACGGGGATATCGTACTGTTGAGCCTCTCAGCCAAGCGCAGGTCCTTACTTGCGGTCGCCCGGCGCTTCCTCGCGGATCAGGTCTTGTTGCATCCGGGAGTACCGCGAACGAAGCGGTGAACGGTGGTGCCCGGGTCGAGGACGCTGCCGTTCTCGTCGAGGACAACAAGGTTGGCGATCCGGACCTCGCACGCCTCTGGGAAACGGTCCGCGAGCGCGATGGCCTGGTCTCGCTGAGGAGGCAACAGCCTCCGGCATAGGACTATCGACACTATGGCGAATGCGAGATTGAGGAGGAGGAGCCACGGTGGCAGAGTGACGTTGGTGCGGTACCACGGCTTTCGCTCCGTCGCTACCATGGCTGGTGCCGGATGAGCTGCTGCTGACATTCAGGTTACCAGATCAGCACGCTAGGCAGGACGAGCGGCTGCCCTGCTGGACCCAGACGCCTGCTCACCTTGCGCCGCTCCGCTCTTCTCATCGCTCGCCGCGGATGACATTTCGCGTCCGGCTCGGGGTGGGTCGTACAGGCGAAGGCGAGCGGCGCTGCACATAGGCAACGCTCACTGCTGAGGGTTCCTATCGCCAAAGATAGCCTTCCAGGCTTGGCAGCCAGTCTAAGTTGTCGCGCGGGCGATGCCCGATTAAACTCTGCCTGAGGCGCTACTGGATTCCCCACGAATATCTCGTCCGCTTCTTCGCGCTCGCTTCCATTCGACACCGGTACCGTAAGTTACCTCGCGGGAAAGCTGCCCACGAGGCGACCGCCATCGCGCAAGTCAATCGAAGTTGCTGTGGAACTCTCACATATGTACAGGCCGCCGGTTTTGACTTTGCGGACGAGCGCGCATCGGGCTGCTCGGACGGAAACTCTCTCGTTGCCTGCCCAACGCTTGTAAAGCTGATGAGCGTGCAGTGCACCGACTTGTCTCTTCCGGATCATCCCTTGACTCCCGCTCTCATCCTTTGCTGACCCACACAAGCGCGCCCAACCAAGGGTCCGTCTCGCCCTTGCCTGCTTCATTCACGTACTCCACAACGGTTGACCCTCCTTCCTCCAGATGTTACCCTTCATGCACACGATCACCCTAGCGCTGCTCGCCGCAGCCGGTACGGCGAGCGCGCTCCCGACCACGGACTACGCCACCTCGGCCGAGCAGCACCGCAACGAACGCCGCTCGGGTTGCCACTCGGACGAGGTCCAGATCGTCCGCGAAGGCGACAAGCTGATCTGTCAAGGCAAGACTCACTACTGGCAAGAAGTCACCTTCAAATACGTCGCCGGGACTGTCCTGGTCGGCGCTGCGACCACGATCGCCTACTGGGTGACGTCCAAATGGAACGTCCAGAGTCTGTCGGTCGGCGCGCGCATGGTGCGCAGGGACGGCGACGACGACGACGATACCATCTACATCGTCGCGGACGACAACGAGGAGGTCGCGGTGCCGGCGACCATCGTCAACGACCGCCGCGTCGTTCGGATCGAAGACTGGCTCGCCTCGGCGCGCGGGGGTGATCTCGTTACCCGGAGTCTGGACAGCGACGCGACGGCTGCACCCCTCATCGGCGGCGAAGTGCACTACCACCTGAACGGCACGCTCGACACCTTCACGCTCGACTTTGCGGCTTCTCCCGAGACGAACAACTCGCTCGCCGCTCGAGGCGCCTGGACCGTCCACACCACCTACTGGGCCACGCCCGGTCACGCTTCGACCTCGCTGGGCTACGACGCCGTCAAGAACCTCGCCCTCGAAAGCTACACCCATCTCCTCGACGGGACGTCCCAGGCGTGCGGCTACATGGCCAACTCGGGAACGTGGCACGGCGCTTTCCGCCACTGGCTCGGCGACAACGGCTACACGATCGGCGAGTGCGACGCGGACCGCAAGTTCTAAAGGGTCCTTCTCTCTCCCTCCTCCGTCAGCGATACCCTCGAGTCTGCCTACAATTTCCCCTTTCTCATGTTCTCTCCTCTATCGATTTCCCGGTCTTCAAGTAGTCTCTCCACGTGCAAACATCTCTGGGTTCACGTATAGGTGTTTCCATCGCTTGCCTAGCGCGGCATCGAGACTGGCGAGTTTCGGACTATTCGAACGCGGCGAGCCGTTGGTGCGTTGTTGCTTCTCTCCCGCAACACGACCGACGCCTCAGGTCCCAGCGTCTCCGTATGCGCACGGAGCATGGGCCTATGGCTCGACTCGAGACTTCTACGACCCCCCGAAGATTTGCGCGATGGCCGGCAGCTGCTTGAATCCGGAAGACCCATCCTCATTGAATCGCCGGGCAAGGGCGCTGGAGCGGCTGCATACGCCAACTCGGATTGCTCGAGCCCGACTGGATTCGCGCTTCACACTGGACCACTGCCAAGCTTTCTCTCTGCTAGCAGCGGCCCAAATTGGGCATCGATTGGCCAGGTCAGTCAGCTGCTGGGGAACCTTCTGCTCGCTCCAAACCCTCTCGACCCTCAAACCTTCACCCTACAGAGAGCTGCTGCCCACGTACCGCATACGGACGATGCTTTGAGCGTAGCGTTCGCTGTGTAGAGTTTGTCGGGCAGCTCACCGCCCCGGCGTGCTCGCACGATGTTGCTTCCGAATCGCTGCAGCGACGCCGGGACAGCTTGTTGGTCGACCGCTCCGTTTCGACCGCTTCTTTCCTTTGCTGCACATTCGCCTCCGCCTTGACAACGGACCGATCATGTACGTGGCGAACCCCGTTCCTCCGAAGTGTCTTACGGTCGAACATGCTGACGGGAAGTTTGGAACCGCAGGCACTTCTTCCTCTCCGCCGCCGTCGGCACGCTCGCCCTCTGCTTGACATCCGTCTCGGCTGCGCCGGCGCTTCCTGCCCGTGACCAGCTCCAGACGCGCGGCAGCAGCTGCCACGGGAGCGACTACGCGACTTGGCGGTCGGGGTCCGCCTTTGTCTGCCTCGGCAAGACCGAGTCGTGGCGCGGCGCGGCGATCAGTGCGATCGGAGGCGGCACGATCACGACCGTTTCGAGTCGCTTGGCCGATTGGATCCTGTCCCACGCGAACGGAGGGACGACGCAGGCCGGGAGACGCGCCCGGAGGGATACCGTCAACGGCGCGACCGTCGACATTGAAGTTGGCGATTCGACAGTCACCGTTCCGTACACCGCTATTGGTGGTCGCATCACGATCGATATCACGGCTTACATCTCGGCGAGTGCGGCGCACGCGCATGCGAAGCGCGGCGCGGAGGAGGACAGCGTCGCGACGGCGACCCTTATCGGTGGGACGGCGACCTACTTCGAGGACGGCGTTCTCGATACTTGCACCCTCGACTTTGCTATCCCCGCCACCACGGCCGACACTGACGCCGCCCTCGCCAAGCGCACTTACTGGACCCTGCACACGACGTACTGGGCCGACCCGGGCCACGAAGTGACTTCGCTCAACTGGAACGACATCTACGACGTCACGCTCGCTTCGTACCACAGCCTGCCGAACGGCGTCTCGCAGGCGTGTGGGTACATGGCCAACTCGGGCACGTGGCACGGCGCTTTCCGCCACTGGACCGGCGACAGCGGCTACTCGGTCGGCGAGTGCTCGTTCGACCGCCAGTTCTGAGCGAGCCTGCTGTCCTATTTCACTCGATTGGTGCGTGCAAAGCGTGCTCATCTAGCGCACTCCGACAGTTCGACCCTGACACAAAAGTTCCTTGCTCTTGCTCGCAGGTCTTTCAAGCGCCCGTATCGTCCAATTTCCCTTTCCGTCTTTGCTTTCCCTTCATGGCGCGGCAGATATACCCTTTTCCTTATCTGCACCGGACCGTTCTTCCTCCGGTTGAATACCGACTTGGTCCGCTCATGAGATGGTCAGCTGAGAGCGGGACTTGTTAACGGAAAGGGCTTAAAAGTAAAGTCTACAAGCCATTGCAGCGCCAGCCCTCAGGATCCTGCCGTCGCTCTTACACCTGCCTGCGCATTAGTAGTCCGGTCGCTCACCGATTGGCGTAAGGTCGCAAGTAGTGCGCATTCGCGAAATTCGCAAAAAGACAAGTCGAGTTTGCGCGGAAGCAGCGCCGCGTCACCGTTGAGTCTCTGCGAACGAGCAGCTCGCATAGTCATTGAATATAGACTGCGGACCAGGACGAGGAAGGATGTCAGAAGCAGCACCACGCAAGCAAGAAGCCGACTACACGGCGCAGTGCGACGAGGTACGCGCGGCCTTCTCCTCGCCTCGCCTTCCGTCACCGCACTCGGGTGTGGGCTGTCTGCTGACCTTACGACGCGGCGTGCAGGCCATTCCAGCAGCGCAGCAATTAGCAAAGGTGCGCCCCCCTTCTGTACCGACGAGCATACGCCACGGAGCACAGCTGACCCCTCTTTTCCAGGATGGCAAGGTTCAGGAAGGCGTCGACAAGCTCCTCGTACTCGAAAAGCAGGCTCGTAATGTACGTCTCCGAGCAAGAGGTTCACCCATCCGGAACGACTCGCAGTGCTGACCCAGGCTGTTTCCGTCGACCCCCGCCAGGCCTCGGACCTCTCTTCGACTTCGCGCCTCTTGATCGGCATCATCGACCTCTTCCACGCCGCGCACGACTCGGCCCAGGTCAATGCGTACTTGCAGATCCTCTCCAAGAAGCACGGTCAACTCCGACAGGCCGTGCAAAAGATGGTCGAGCGCGCGATGGAGATGGTCCAGGAGAGTACCGGCAAGGAGAAACTCGACTTGATCGAGACCCTGAGGGACATCTCGGAGGGAAAGGTGAGTCCCAAACACCGAGGGTGTTTTTTTTTTGGTCTTTTTGCGCCGTCTCAAGGCGCTGACGCTGCCGATTTGGCCCCTGCCTGCTGCAGATCTACCTCGAAGTCCCCCGCGCGCGCGTCACCCGGATCCTCTCGCAGATCAAGGAACAAGCCGGCGACGTCAATGCGGCTTCGGAGCTGATGCAAGAGCTGCAGGTCGAGACGTTTGGGTCGATGGAGCGGAGGGAAAAAGTCGACTTTATCCTCGAGCAGATGCGGTTGCTCAAGGAGCAGGAAGACTTTGAAAAGATGGCCATCGTCGCCAAGCGGATCAACTTGAAGTGGCTTGCCGACGCCGAGAACGAGGTGCGTTCAACCCTCATCCACTGAGTTGCGAACTGAGCGTGGGAGACATTCCCTGGGAAGCAAAAGCGTGCTGATTTGCGACGGCGGGGTTCTCACAGGACCTGAAATTGCGCTACTATGCGCTGATGGTGCTGTACTCTCTCTGGAGCGACAAGTACCTCGACGTCGCCAAGCACTACCGCGCCGTGTACGACTCGCCGTCGATCGCGTCGAACCCGCAACTCGCGGCGGCGTGCCTGCGCAACATTGTCTACTTCCTCGTCTTGGCCCCGTACGACAACGAGCAGAACGACCTGCTCCACCGGACGTACAAGGACGACCGGCTGCGCGAGATCACCCTCCTCTAGTACGGGTTTCTTCCTCGGGTTTCCACCGTACCTTGTTTTGTTCGAGTCCGCTGATTGATCGGGTTCCACTTCGACGAAAACAGCGACCTCGTCAAGGTGTTTATCGATGCCGAACTCGTCGTGTGGAACAACATCGAGGGCCTCTACGGCGAGGCGCTCCGGCAGACAAAGGTGTTTGGACCGGTGGGAACGGCGGGCGTCGATGGTGACATTGAGGAGGATGCCAAGCATGGCAAAGGGGACAAGCGGTGGCAGGTGCTTCATGACCGGATCGTCGAACACGTGAGTGCGGGTCTCTTCGTCTTGCGCGCCTCTTTCGGGTCAAGAAGGCGACCTTGCGTGCATTGTAATGCATGAATAGTGACCTCCCCACCCACAGAACATCCGAGTCGTCGCCGGCTACTACACGCGGATCACGCTCTCTCGACTGTCGACGTTCCTGTCGCTCCCGACCAACGAGACGGAGCAGTTCCTGTCGCGGTTGGTCACGTCCAAGACGGTGTACGCCAAGATTGACCGACCGGCGGGGATTGTCACGTTTGTGCGACCCAAGACGGGCGACGAGGTGCTGAACGAGTGGAGCAGCGATGTCGGCAAGTTGATGGGCCTCGTCGAGAAGAGCTGTCACTTGATCGCAAAGGTGCGTTGGTCCTCCTCTCATCTCTCTCGGTATCAGCGGGGTGACTATGCGGCTCGAATCACCGGATGCTGATGTGCGTTTCGGTCCAATGCACAGGAGCACGCCGTGCACGCAGCATTGCGGGCTCAGCAGCAAAAGGCATAGGTTCCCGCTCCGATCGAGATGCCGCAGGCAGACCGCCCCCCTGTTTGCAAATTACCACGTTCAAAGTCCCCGTTGCGCGAGTCTGTCTATGCACTTGTGAAAAGCTGTTGGATCTGCGCCGCCGTCGTTTGCCGAGAGCAGGCGGAGTCCCGCGTTTCGGCTTCGCGCACGTGAGAAGCTTGTTGCACGCGGTGCAGTTTCTCATCAGCTTCCTTCGTTCTCAGCGAGTCTGCACTCGAGTCTGCATAAGAAATCATGTCTGCCTATCCTCTGGTGCACTCGCACCTGCTCGTCAAGCGGCTGCTCAACTTGAACAAGCCAAAGTCGCTCGCGCCAGCTCTGCACTGTGAGTCGTCTCATCATGCTGAGCGGACCAAGGCACTCTGGAGCTGACACCTGCGCGACAGATGTGTACATGGTCGGCGAGACTGTCCAATGCCGGCACGACACGGACCGCGAGTTGCCGTTCCGCCAGGAGAGCAACTTTGCGTGGTTGTCGGGCTGCGACGTGCCCGGGAGCGCCCTCACCATCGCGTACGAGCACGACGGCGGCGCCGACATCGACCCGGCCAAGGTCCACACGACCCTCTGGCTCCCCGAGATTGACGACGCCGAGGTCATGTGGTGCGGATTGCCGCCAGCTCCGGAAGAGTTGGCGAAATCGCTCCACCTGACTTCGATCCAGAACGGGTGGACGCCCGCCGCGCTGTACCCGCCGAAACCGCACGACTCGGCACTGCCGACCATCATCCACACTCTGCCGACGACGCGGCCGCCGACGTCGGTCATGGCGAGCATCAACGGTCCGACTCACTCGACCGACTATTTGCTCAAGGCCCTGCACGAGGCGAGGCGGAACAAGACCCCGAAGGAGGTCGAACTCCTCCGCAAGGCGAGCGAGATTACGGGTGGCGCGCACCGCGAACTGATGCGCCAGGTCGGGCTCAAGTCGCTCAAGTCGGAGTACGAGGCCGAGGCCGACTTTGTCTCGTACTGCATGAAGCACGGGTCAGTTCTCTGAGCCTCATTGCCGCGCTATTCGAACATGATCCTGACCGCATCCCCTTCTTGTGCAGCGCCAAGAATCAGGCCTACACTCCCATCATGGGTGCTGGCACCTCGGCCGGCACCCTGCACTACATCGCCAACGACCGCACCTTCCCGATCGGACCGACCCTCCTCCTCGTCGACGCCGGCGCCGAATACCACAACTACTGCGCCGACGTGACGCGCTGCATCCCGCTCGGCAACGGCGGCAAGTTCACGAAAGAGTGCCGCGAGATTTACGAGATTGTGCTCGAGATGCAGCTCAAGGCGTTCGAGATGATCAAGCCCGGAGCCGACTGGGAGGCGATCCAACGTCTCATGTGAGTTTCTTCACGGTTCTAATTCGGACTGAGGCATCAACTGATCTCATCGCCGAATCACACAGGCACGACGTCCTCGCTCGCGGTCTCCTCCGGATCGGTCTGTTCAAAGCAGGCCCGCTCGGCTCTGCTGCATCGGAGGACGAAGTGGTCGCCAAGTTGATCTCGGAAGGCCTCACTTCGGCTTTCTACCCCCACGGTGTCGGTACGTCTTCTTCTTGCGCTCCTTTCTCTTCCTCTTGCCCGGCTTTCCTCCAGCTCACATACCCGCGCGCGCGCGCACGGCAGGTCACCTCCTCGGCCTCGACGTGCACGACGTCGGCGGCCTCCCCGAAGGTCGTTCGTCCGAACCCCTTCTCAAGTACCTCCGCCTCCGCGTCCCGCTCGAGGAAGGCTTCGTCGTCACGGTCGAACCGGGTTGCTACTTCAACGAACACCTCTTTGCGCCGCATGTCAACAGCGAGTTTGTCGACCATGCGCTGTTGGCAAAGTACAAATACGTCGGTGGTGTCCGGATCGAGGACAAGTGAGAAACCTCTGATTCTTCTTCTTCTTCTTTCGAAGGTCGCAAGGCACTGACCCGCGCTTTCCCTCGCAGCCTGCTCGTGACCAAGAACGGATACGACAACCTGACGCCGTCCTGGCTCCCCAAGACGGTCGCCGACATCGAGGCACTCACGACCGGCCAGTCTTCCTGAACGGAGTGAACGGCTGCTCTCCTTTCTCGCTTTCGTTTCCGTGTACACTCTTCTTGATGCACAGAAACAAAATCGACAAAGCCATACCAGCACCTGGAAGAACGAGAATGTACAGTTCAAGATGAGTGGGATGAGTTGAAGGGGAAGGATAACCAAGAAAGGAAGAGGGGAAACGTTGCGAACGAGTGTTTTGCTGTGGCTACTCCGCCGCTCTAAGGGTTCTTTTTCCCGTGTCCGTCCCGGACACCTTCCACTCTCTCCGATGCTTCCGCCGCCTCGCGAATTTTATGCTGTACTGTCGCCCCCACCTCCGCCTCCGCCTCCGCCGCCGCCACCGGTCTTCTTGCCGCCTTCAGGACCAGGAGTCGTCGACCCGCCACTCTCGCCCGCCGCGCCCTTGTTCTCGCGACCTGCCCGACCAGCACCACGAGTCCACTCGCCGTTCGACCGTCCACGCGATCCGCGTCCGCGGGCGCTGCCTCCTCCGCCTCGTCCGCCCCGGCGAGACGCCTCGCCGCCGGGGGTCATCGGACCCCCTCCTTCGGCAGCTGAAGAGTCACCGACGGTCGTGTTGCCCGCATCGTTTGCAGTAGCAGCAGTAGTAGCGTCGTTATTGTTCTGCTGCTGCTGCTTCTTCGACGACGACGATGCAGCAGAGTCGGCAGTGGCTGCGCTAGCGGTAGCAGGAGCATCACCACCACCCGCCGCTGCTGCTTGTGCCTGTGCTGCCTGCTCCCGAGCCTGCTGCCGCTGGTGCGGCGTCTGTCCCCGCTGCCCGCGGCCCGAGTGTGTTCGCTGCTGCTGCTGCTGCTGCTGTTGGTGCGGCGCCTCGCCTCCTCCTACTCCTCCTCCTCCGTTCACTCCCTGCGGGGACGGCTTGTTGGTCTCGTCCTTCTTGGCCGAGGCGGCGGTGGCGGCGTTGGGCGCGTTCTGCTGCGAAACAGGCGATGCGGACGACGACGTTCCAGCAGGAGGAGCGGCGGCGGCGGCGGCAGTGGCAGAGGGCGAAGAACCTCCTTGCGACTGCTGCTGCTGCTGATGCATCGCCGAACCCGGTGCGCCAAACCCGCCACGACCGCGACCGCGAGGGCCCATCGGCTGCCGCACATGACCACTACCACCGGTGGGTCCATTCGGACCACCGCTGAACGGACCGCGCTGCGAGAACGGAAGAGACTGCGCTGAACCTGCTGCCGGCGTTGTCGTAGACGCGCCGGTGAGTGGAGGAACTGGTCGCGAAGCTGCTGCGGGAGGGGCAGGCGTAGAAGCGGCAAAATGAGGGTTGGTTGAAGGGCCGCCTGAAGGGTGAGAAGCAGCCGCAGCAGCGGAGGTCGCCGCGGCGGGAGGAGGTCGCGGCGTGTTCTGACGGTACGCAAAGTTGAAGCCTGACCGACATGTCAACGCTCGCGTCAGTTGGAAGATGGACGTTCGACGTCGTGGAGGAGTCTCTCGCCTCGCCAAAAAGAGCTCACCTTGGCTCTTCATCTCGCTGCCCATCCGGCCATCACGAACGTCCAAGATCAAGTTCCCGTACTGCGCGTCCGGGAGGTTCCTGTCGGGGGGAACGCCATGAGAAGAGACTCAGCACACGCACACTCGAGCGAATCGACAAAGGATAGAGAAGGGAACACAACGCACCAGTTCCAGCAGTTTTTCCACGCGGCTTCTTCGACGTTGGCGGCGCCGCCGACAAAGTTGGTAGCCGGGACGCGGTTCGCGACGGCGAGGGCGTTCTGCAGCAAGGCGCGCTGACCCTCGCTGCGCACGGAGTAGTCTTTATCAGTAAACCAGTGCGGGCTTGCGGTCCGAGGAAAAACCCGACACGGTACGCACTCGACGACTCCCTCGACCTGGTTCCTGACCGCCTCCCAAATCTCATTGAACGCCTTCCGCGCCGCGTCCAACTTTGTCCTGAACGCGTCCGGGTCATGCTGGACCGAGAACTCGTTGTACGAGACGCCGTAGCGGAAGTGCAAGCCGGCCGAGACGGTCAAGTCGGCTTTGAGGACGAGCGCGAGTTGCGAGAGGAGGCCTTCCCGACCGGGAGAGGCGTGCGAGATGAGCAGTCGCGTCTCGGAGGGGTCGTAGACCTGTTCGTTTCGATAAAGAGTCTATCAATCAATGTCTGGCCGCGAGAAGCGGACCGCCACATGGAACGCCTCAGTTGACGGGAAACGAACCTTTTGGGCCGTGTCGACGAGTTCACCGATCTGCAGCATTGTCGTCCACATGGTTCCCTGTCCACCCGCGATCGTCGCCGTCCCCTGACCGTTATCGAACAACTTGTGCGGGACGACCGCGCCGCCGAGTCCAAACAACCGAAGTCGGACCCCTCCAACAAGCAAGCACCTCGTGGTCGCTTCGTCTAACACGGTCAAGTTGGGAATCGAGTACGAGTACGGAGTCGAAGGGATGCTGCTCGGGCGAGTGGCGGTCGAGGGAGGGAGGGGAACCGCTTTCGACGGGTCAGAAGGGACCGATTGGGGCGAAGGGGGTGCGAGTCGGATCTTTTCGAGGACGGCGACGTCTTCGCAGGCGCCCCAGACGGTGTACACGGGGACGTTGAAACGGAGATCGCCGCTCAAGAGGCGGGGGAACTCGCTCAGTCCGAAGCTCCCCGTGGCGCCGGGGGACGATTCAGCGGCCGGGGTGCCGTTCGCCGCCGCCGCATCGGAGGGAGACGTTCGTGCGGGAGAAGGGGGCGGGTTGGCGAGCAAGTCGCGCATCTGAGCGGGAGTGGTGTTGGGGGACAAGAGTTGAGAACGGAACGCGGGCGAGATGAGGGGAGAGTACTGGACGAGGTGCTTCAGGGTCCGGTCCGAGATGCTCGAAAGCGAGGAAGGCTCTGCGGCAGTGGTCGAGAGCTTGTCTCAGCTGTACGATTCCCCCGTAATAGCTAGCACGTCTGCGTGGGGAGAAGAAGGCGTACCGTAAAAGCCAAAGTCGCCGGTGTGGATGATGGCGACGGCGGAGTGCTCGGCCGCGAGCGAGTTGAGAGTCGAGAGTGCGCCTGGTCATGCATCATCTTGGGGTCAGTTCACACTAGCCTTGCAAAGGGATCCCTTGTTTGGACGGTGGGCTGAACAGCCGCACGACCCCTTTAGCACGGCGCAACAGCGTGGGGAGGGGGCGGACCTCCGATTCCAGATTCGGTAGACGCGGAGCCCAGTTCAAGTTGACTATAGGCCCCCCCCCCCTCTGTACGCATGCATAGCGGTGCGCTGTGTCGCACTGGTCGAGTCCGAACGACGACGACATGCCGTCGGTCGTGTCACTCGATCGACTCGAGACAAGATCAAGGATCGAGGCCGGGCTGGAGCAGAGAGACTGGGAGACTGACCTCTGACATCGGCTACGCAGAGGATCCTGCCCGCGTGCGTGTTGATCACGTCGACCCGAGTCGACATCGAGTCGACGACGCGCTGAGGTGCGCCGCCGCCGCCTCCCGCGGGAGCAGTGGAAGCAGCAGGGGCTGCATTGGGCGCAGAAGCAGCTTGTTGCTGAGGTTCGACTGCCATTCTCTCTCCTCTTCTGAGGCTGTAGCTGGCGAGATCAGAGGCGCGAGAGGCAGGCCATTTCTCTTTGCCCAAGTCCTCGCACAGCCCAGCCGCCTCCCCTCGACTACTCATTTCGACTATAGCGGATCAAGTCGATGGGACTGCATCATATCTGCGTAGCCATCTCACAACCTTCCTCCGTTCGTCCACATCATCCTCCTCCCCCTCCTCCGACGCAGTGCCCCTGACCCTCCGCTCCTTTTGGCACATCTCACACCCGCACTTCCACGACGCCACCACGTCCCTCCCATCTCCGGCTTCGGACCCCTCATCACGCTCCCGCTCCCGCGCAAGCTTCGCGAGCACCGCGTCCCGCATGCCGAGATGGCTCGCCGCGCACAGGGCGCAGAACCGAGACCCGACGCCGTGCGGACCTCGACCGCCGACGACAAGAGTCAGAGTCGACGCGCTGCTGCCGGCAGGCGGTGCCGGATCATCAGCAGCGTTGTCTTGATCTCGCCGAGAGTGACGACTACCGTAGTCGCTGTCGAAGAACCGAGACGCCGACGCCGCGTTCTTGTGCCCGCCGCCGCCGCCGCCACCACCACCAGATGAACGTCGACTTCCCCGATCTGGAGGAGCGAGCGATCCTTGTTCTTGCCGCGCCAAGACGGCGAGTAGCAACCTCTGTTCGAGCGTGGCGTACTTGCCGGTTCCCGAGTCGCCTCTTCCGGCAGAAGAACCCACCTCGAGGTATTCGACCACCTCTCCTTCACCTCCATCATCTCCTCCCTCCCCCTGCCGTCCTCGTCGCGTCCGATCCCGTCGTCTCGATCTCTCGCTCGACGGAGTCACGACGACGATCCCCGGATTGAGGAAATGCACCCGTTCCCAAAACGGCGGGACGAACCACGCCGAATCGTCCGGCATCGTGGTGACGACGAACCGGTCGCACGAGATGCACTGGTACGAAGTCGTGACGACCTCGAGGAGGTGAGACGGAAGAAAGACCGTAGCCTCGTCATCTAGGATGGCCTCCCTTTGTGAGGAAGAGAGGAGATGAGTCTGCGCGAGCTCGACCGAGAGCGAGAAGAGCGACCGCAGCGGCGCCTCGGTGATCCTTCTGCCTCCTGTTGCGGCGGCGGTGCGAGGTGTCGAATCGTCACGGCGGCGCAACGAGAGCAGCAATTCCGCTCTCGAGACTCGCGTAACGGTCCTCCGGACCGCATTCTCCACCAACTTGTACATCTCGCGCGAATTGGCGCGTACGGCGGCGCCGTGGTCACCCTCCTTCCTCCCCCCGGCCCCCGCTATCCCCCGCCTGCGGTTCGAATTCGGGTTAGGGAGGGAAACAGGCGGGTTGTGGTCCGTCTCGAGTCGACGGAGGGACGAGAAGAGCGTGATCCATTGGGGGAGGCGGGTGAATCGATTGTGGGAGAGTGAGAGCGCTTCGAGGTTGGGGAAGAGGCGCACGAGGAGGCGAGGGAAATCTGCACGCCCGCCCGCACGAGTGATTTGAATACCGTGGACCCGTGTCAGCCGATTGTGCACTTTTTTTTTTTCCTTTTTGTCGTTTGAAGGTGTCGAGGGAAGGGAAGCGAATAGCCCCACGCGCGCGCGCGCACGGAAAGGCAAAAAAGGGGGTGGGCAGCAGCGGGCTGTGACTCACCTGCGAGACGATTATGCGACAAATCGAGCACCTTGACCCCGTCCAATACCTCCCTCGCCTGCTCCTTCTCCGCCTCATCCTCCCCCCGCTGCCGCTTATACCCAAAACTCAAATACCACCCCACGATCGCTTCCACTCTCTCCAAAGCTGGCCACTGAGCGAGGTCGTGGTCGTCCAGATCGAGAGCGGAGAGGGACATGCGAGGCAAGGCGGCGGGCAGGAGGAGTTGCTCGATCGAGGTGAGGAGGGAAGCGGTTTTGCGGTCTCCTTCTTCTTTGAGGGAAGTGTTATTGGCAGTGGGAAGGAGACAGGGTGGGGCCGGTGGGTGCTGTCATTCCGCGCAACCCGGAGAAAGGTGAGTCTCAGTCTCGGGCCGGACGTGGTGGGTTCTAGGGGGTGGTGGGACTCGCACGAACGTACCTCAGCAACGAGTTTCTCGACCATACCAACCCAGTCCAAATCCTTCTGGTCCCTCTTTCCCCCTCTCCCGATTGATTTGCCACCCGTCGCTCCCGCAGGCTTGACCCACCACCTCTGCCGGAGCGCGACGAGCGCCTTGGCCTCCTCCTTACTCAATTCGCTTCTCCTAAATTCTTTCCCCTTGACCCCTTCAGCTGAGAGGGTCGTTCGGACATCCTTGACGAGTCGCGCGAGGACCGGGATAAAGACGCCAAAGTTGGGTTTCCCTCTCGTCGGTGCCGTCGTAGTGTCGAACGCCGGCCGTCGTCCGAGCATAGTCTTGGCGAGTGCATCGGGTCCGCCGAGCGAGAGGAGAGCCTTTGATATCTCGTTCAGGGCGGAGGATAAAGGGCTGAAGGAGCTTGACGCGAGGAATTGCCGCGCTCGGAGGGTCGAGAGGGCCAATCGCAGATGAGCGCGACTGATCGGCGGCCCTGTTGACTTTTGCTTCGGCGTCGTAATTGTCGATGGAGTGTCGTACAGCAAGGAATGGACGCGGATCCGTTCCTGGACGGCTCGGACGAGGTCCTCATTGCGGTTCCCCGGCGGAGGCTTCTGAGAGTCGTCGCGAATATCGCCAGCCCGGTCTTGGCGAGCGGTCGGCTCCTCCTTGCCTGTACTTTTACGAACATTTGAGCTCGAGATATCTTCGTCCGAGTCTGAGGAAGTTGCGTCGTCGTCCGAGTCTGTCTGCAAGTCGGGCGAGGTGGGGCGAGGGAACTTGGCTACCGTGGCGCTGCTTGATGGGCCAGGGTGAGGAAGCGAGCCCTGTTTGGCCATCGCCGCACTGGCGGACCTTCATTCAGCTGCCGTTCCAGAGCCTAGGGTTGAACTGCAGGCGAAAGAGATCAGAGTCTCGCGCGGAAGCAGCTGCAAATCGGACGAGGGCCTCTCTCGTGCTCGCTGTTCTTGCACACTGTGGACCTCGGACAAGACAGGCAAGACCAGCTGAGGGAGACGCTTCGCTGCGCCTACGCCGGGCAACGCGATTCGGACGACTCGCCTTCACTCGCGACATCCGGTCGGTTCACACCAACAGGTGCATATGCTCTCTCTCCACCGCCAGACCACGGAAAAGAGTCTTGCTGACATTCTTACGCTTGCAGAGAACAGGAGTACACCGGGGACGGATCCGCCCGACTTTGCGGCTGGGAGAGGAGGAAGAGGGAAAAATGCCGCCTCGCCCATCGCTGCGTCTAATCGGGCAGACGGCAGCCAGACCTGCGCTTCCACGACGCCCGCAAGGCCTACCACATCGCACGGGTTATGCCACCCTCGCACCCGCACCCGTCCGATTGGCGATTCACCCTTCGTTCTTCCTCGTCCATCTCGGTGGCATCAGCCTCGCCAGCTGCTTGATCCCCGTCATAGCCGCGCGCAGGCGATCCATCTCCTCTCAGGCGGCGCAAGACTCGAGCGATTCCACCACCACCGAAGAAGAAGAAGAGGCTTCCGCACCGGATCCGCCCTTCCCGTTCATCTATCCGGTCCAGCAACCTTTCCCACCTCTGCACCAACGACGGCGCCTCGCCTCCCAACTGCGCCACCAGATCAAAACCGCCCCGCTCGACGCCGCCTTCAACCTGAGACAACTCCGACTCGTCACCGAAGAACCGCAGATCCACCTCCCCCCTCCGGATGCGCCGCCGAATCCGTATACCGAGCTGTCGAACTTGAGACCGGTCCCATGGGTGTGGAGGTTCCCCGCCACGCTCGCGCTGCATTCGATCTTGCGCCTCGTGCGAGGAGAAGTCGCCACGACTGCCATGCCGACCGACCCAACCCGAGCAAAAGAAGCGCTCCTCCCCCTCGCGATCACGATCGCCCAACATTCACTCCGCTTCGACGCCTTGATGTGGAACGCGACATTGCGAGGGCAGCACCACCAAGGCGCGCTCGAGTGGGACCGGTTGGTCGCGGACGAGAGGAGGCGCAGCGATTCGGACCGACCGGAAGCGAAGGAGAAAATCAGGGTCGTGACCCGGTTGAGCAAGCGACCGAGGGGGGCGACGGCGGATCCAAAACTCGAGGTGTGGGAGGCGAGACATCGAGAATTGGCAGAGTTGGCGTGGTCGGGACAGGCGGGGCGGAAACAGCGACGACCGCCGCGGAGACCACTGTCTGCAGAGGAGGAGGACGGACAGGCCCTGCAGCTCTCGTCGTCGATTCGACCGGCGCTTTCGATCCCGACTCGTTCCCTCGATGCGCTCTTCCTGCACCTCGTCGAAGTGGAAGCGAGACCGCCTGGCTTTGTCGGACCAACGAGCACCGACACGTCCGATACTACGAACGCAGCGGCCCTCGAACTCGCGGCCTCGCTCTCTCGACTCCGACGCAAGCGTTCCCGGCGAGCGATCTACCGCTCGTTCCAACTCGCGGTCGCCGCAGATCGGCTCGACCTCGCCGCCGATTTCTGGGTCGACTTGCTCGATCAAGTTCGCAGCAGCACCACTGCACCGGATCATGCGGGCTTACGATGGCTGGACAAGTTGATGGGGAGGTTGGTACGACGGTTACGGACGGAAGAGAGGTCGTTCGCGGCCGTGCCGACGAAACCAGTCATGGCGGCCGTGGCGACGCTCACTCGCGCGCTCGACCAACTCTGGTCGTCCGAACCGCGGAGTGCGTTCGGACCCGTCGCGGGCGCGTTGATCCGAACGCTGGCGACGTTCCCGCCTGCTCCCTTCGCGGGCGATTTTGAGCCCGGCTCGGGGTTGAGGCGGCGGGCGCGGACGCACCGGAAAGTGTACGAGATGGTGCAGGAGGTGATGCGTCGCGTGCTGGAGGACCTCACCCGGCGGGAAATTCGCCTCGGTCCTGTCAAATCTCGACTCGGCCTCGCCCGTCCGGACAGGACTGTCGCCCCTCTGATGGCGGGACTCGCCACGTCGGATTTCAACACTTTGGTCTCGTACTCGCTCCTCAAGTTGCAGTCCCCCGAACTGGCGATGCTCCTCCTCGAACGGATGACTGAACGAGGCCTACGACCGACCGCCGCGACGCAGAACATCGTCTTTAGCGCGCTCGGAGGCGGGACCGATCTCGACACGCTCGAGCGGCTGTTGCACACGCGCAAGGACGACCCGCGCGCCGTCCCCGTCTTTTTGAAACACCTCGCCGAGACGGCTTCGTTCGATCACCTCGACGCGATCGTCTTTCGGCTGTTGCCCGAACTGGACCACGACGTCGACGAGGTCGATCCGTTTCGATCTACGGTGCTACCACACGTTCGCCCGCCCGATCCGACAGGTCGGACTCCCTTCCTCTACACCACCCTCTTGTATGTGTTGTCCTGCGCGGGTCGAATCGGCCTCGCCGAACGCGTGTTCCGCAACGCCCGATGGGCGGCCGAACTCTCCCGATCGCCCAGCACCGCCAACCCGAACGGGCAAGTCAGGCCCGGATGGGTCTTGCCGCCCCACGCGTTCACCATCATGCTGCAGATGTATGCCGGAGAGGTACGGAGGGGGCGGCAACTCGAGAGGAGGGACGCTCGGTCCCGGTCGGCGGCGGAGGCGGTTGGGGCAGCGCCGGACCCGCCTTCGACGCCGTTCGTGCGCGGGTGGGGACGGCATGCCCTGCGCGTGTTCTTGCTGCAAGAGCGCCGGTCGCGCTTGCAGACCGAGCTCGGAGACGCACCCGTCACGCGCACCGTGTCCGGTCTTTCCGCCGTCAGAGAGTCCACCGTCTCGACAGACCCCGCGGGCGGCGACTCGACCCCCGTTCGCAGCAGCAACCGCCGCCTCCTCGACCTCCCGCCGTTCCTGCGCTCCGAGGCCGCCCCGATCGCCGCCATGTGGGAACTCGAAGGCGGTTCGAAAGAGCCCGAACTGAAGAGCCTCGAGCGGGCGATGAAGAGCCCGCAGGCGGCCGACGCGCTGCGGGTCCTCTTCCGCGCCGAGGGGGGCGAACTCTCGGCGGAGGAGAAGCTGCTGGATCTGCGGAAACGGAGTTGGAGGAACGGGTATCGAGCTGGGCAGGATTCGGCGAAGGAACGGGTCCGGAGGAGGAGTGAGGCGCTCCGGAGGCATGCGCTGGTCCGTGAAGTCGCTGCCGAGCCTCGGTGATCACCCTGATAGACAACACCCCTCTTGCATTTATGGCTATATTCGCCTCTTTCTTGAATTTTTCCCAAAGAGAAGCGCACGCGCGGAAGCCAAAGGAACCCTCTTCTTGCTCCGGCAGCGCTCTCCACCTGTGGAAGGGATCCTTGGGACCGGTAGTCGTACGTATGCGTATCTCTGAACGATCGTACGATCCTACGACGGCCAGCTGACCCGAATCCAGGCGACCTTGCAGATGTCGACGGCTTCATCATCTTCCAGCAGTCCGAAGAATGCGCTCAAAGAGCTCCTTGCGGCGCCCGGGACCAGGACTTGGAGCAAGGGAGACGTACAGGAGGTCGTACGAGGTCTCGACAGCGCTGCCGAGCAGCATGCGCTTGCTTTGGCCGTGCTTGCCCGTGCCCTCTCAAGCAGCCCCACTTCGACGACTACGACCGCCCTCGTCAAGGACAGCTTGAACAGCCTGTTGGCCGGTACCGACACCAGCGAACTCACTTCGGCATTCCAGCTCTTGTCCGCCTTGTTTCAAGTCGCGCCCGAAACGGCAACTTCGCTCGTCAAGGATCCGACACTTTCCTCCAACTTGAAAGACGCGATCGAAACCACCTCGGTGACAACGACTCTTGCGTCGAGCAAGGCGACGAACAAGGGCAAAGAGAACCAGGAGCAAGCGGTCGTCGAACTCGTCGAGCTCCTCTCGCTTGCAGCGGGACAACCAGCCGTCCGGCCGATCGTGGACGATGCCGCTTCTCCCTGGCTCGAGAGCCTTCTCGGGACTCCGAGCAAGCCGACCTCGAACCGGAGATTAGCTGCGCTTGCAGGAGCCGCGACAGTCAAGATCCGACTAGGGCGCGAAGCAGCCGTGACGACCGGGCTGCCTGCCTCGCAGCGTCCGAAATCGGAATGGACGTCGGTGGCGCTCGCTCAGCGTCTCGTCGATCTGTCGCAACCAGAAACCGTCTCCGACACCGCACCAGCCGACGAAGAAGACGTCATCCTGCCAGTGCTTGAAGGGCTCGCCTTCCTCACCTTGACGCCCTCGCCTCCGATCAAGCGCGTCGCGAGTGACGAAGCGTTCCTTGCGCGTCTCTTTTCTACCTTCGACACCAAATCCGGAAAGGAGGCAACCGCACCGAGCCCGAACGGGAGCGCGCGCGACTACGCGCTGGCGACCTTGCTCGACCATCTCACGGCATATCCGGAAGCGCAGAGCGCAGCTGACGAGGCCAAGCAAGTCGAGCGACTGAAGCGCTGTGCTTCCGCGGCCGGACGAGAGGTCGACGAGCTCGAGTACGAGTCGGCCGAAGCGGTCGAGGAACGCGTCTTGCGGATCGTGCGCATCAAGCCCTCTCTGGTTCCTTTGTTGCGACACCTCTGCACTTCGCCCTCCGTCCAAAGTCGACGCGCGACCGCTCGCATCCTTCATAACCTCGTCACGCCGCAAAAGACGCGGGGCGAGCTCCTCCAAGCGGGCGTCGGTCGACTGCTGCTGTCCCTCGTCCGGCACCTGCCGATCCCGTTCAACCCGTCGGAAGATGTACCGCCCATTCAAGGACTCGCCAAACTCCTCATCACGGCAAATCCACTCCTCGTATTTGGTCCAACTCCCGATTCCCCTCTCCTCCTCGAAGCCATGTCGGCCTTGACTATCCCGCTCGGAGTGGACGGCGATACAACCGAACAGGTCGGCCTCTTACCTCGCTTCGAATGTCTCATGGCCCTCACGAACGTCGCCTCCATCGGATCTTCTCTCGCGGACGTGCTCGCGCGCTCGAAACTCCGGGATCGACCGAACACGCTCGTCCTCACTGCGATCGAGGACAGCCTGCTCAGTCAGAATGCGATGGTCCGACGTGCCGCGACCGAATTGGTATGCAACCTCGCTGCCTCGGATGCGGGCATCGAGCACTTTGAGCCGGCGAACTCGTCCGGAACGTCGTCGTCGTCGTCGTCTACGAAGCCGCCCTCTCAGCGGCTGCACATCATCCTTGCCCTGACGTCGTCCCCCGACTTGCCTACTCGACTCGCCGCAGCTGGAGCCCTCACATCTCTGGTCTACTCGCCCCGGACCGCCGCAGCACTATGCACGTTCGTCCCCTGGCGCAAGATGCTCGTGAACTTGCTCGCCGAGGAGGAACCGGGCATCCGCCATCGGGTGTACGAGATCTGGCGCGTGATCGGTGAAGTCGCCGCCCAGATGGGGGAACCTGCGGAGCGTGAAAAGGTGCGGGCGGCGGTTAGGGAGGAGGAGGAGGAGAAATCGCAGGTCGTACGGAGACTGGAGGAGGCCGCGCGGGTGGAAAAGGTCGATCGGCTCAAGGAGGTGGCGCGGGCCGCCGTAGCATCGGTCGCGAGTATCTGACAACCTTGACCGCGCGCCTATGCCGATCTGATCATAGTCCTTGCTTGCGGCTTATGCGCTCATGCATTGTCACGTGACATTGAAGAGATTCTCATCGCGGCGCTGCCTTGGCGAGAGGCACATCTCCGTCTCAACCCGAAAGATCTGTGCTATGTGCACATCGTGACCCTGCGAGATAAACGTGCACCTATCCCACAACGCCACCAAGCGCCCGCAGCCTGGGATGACAGCGTACGCTCTGAGATTGACCTGTTTCGCGACGCTGCGAAGACTTACTGACAACACTCTACTTCGCAGGACTCGCTATGTACTCTCGGGTGCAACTCAGCTACCGAACTCGACTCTGGCCGACACTCGTGTGACGAGAAGAGGCCGTCAACTCGTCCTCGGCGATTCCCTTTTTCACGCTGTCGGCGCAAACGTTTACTGGCTCGGTGCGCGCTCTCGAAGGCTGCCTTTGCTACGATCGAGAGTTGCGACTTACCCGCTGCGGCATACAGGCCTGGACGAGAATGTCGAGCCCTCGCCGTCTTACCCGTCGAAAGATCGAGTTCTCGAGGCATTTGCAATCGCAGCGGCGATGGGAGCCAGTACGTGCACTTTCACGGTCCTGCCCATCACAAGCTCACGCTGACGTTTCCGCTACTGCAGCCACGGTGCGTTCCCAGTCTCTCGGCATCTCGTGCGGCACGGGAAAGTCGATCGAAAACGCCCTCAACACGTTCAAGCCGGACGGAGATCCAGCGTGGGACGCGCTCGACTTTGCCGTCTTTGCGGCGAGACAGTGAGTCACGGTGGCACTCGCAGAGCAGCTCAATGTCGGCCTGACTGTCCGCGGCCGTGCAGATACGGAATCCGGCTTGTCGTCCCGCTGACGGATCAATACGACTATTACCACGGGTGAGGCGGGGATGCATGACTGCTGGAGCGTTCACACTGTCTAATGCCTCCCAACCTTTTGCAGCGGCATTCCGACGTTTCTTCGTTGGCGCAATCTCTCATCGACAAATTATTCGCCGTTTTACGATTTGTCCTCTCAAGTCTACTCCGATTTCGAGCTCTATGTCCGCACGCTGCTCAATCATACCTCGCCATATACCAACGTGAGTCATCAATGCCTCTCTTTCCCGCGTCAGGCTGACACGTTTCTCTCTCCCAGCTCACCCTCGGTTCAGATCCGACCATTCTCGCCTTCGAAACCGGCAACGAACTCGGTGGGTGGACCGGCAAACACTACCCACCACCGGTCGCATGGACTCGCTCTATTGCCCAGCTCATCAAGAGTCTCTCGCCCGACTCGCTCGTGATCAGCGGGTCGTACGGCGTTCGCCGAGACGAACTCACCATCAGCGAGGTCGACATTGTGTGAGCTCGCCTCCTTCTTCATTTCGAACTCTGCCCGCATCACACTAACACAGCATATTATGCAGGTCAGACCATTACTATCCGCTATCGAATAGGCGACTCTCGCGAGCCGCGTCCCTCGCGTCCACCTCCGGCTCGTCCTCCGCCCCAAAGGCGTTCTTGGTCGGCGAGTACGACTGGACAAACCAGACCTACTTCTCGTGGCGCTTCGCGTGGTTTCTCCTTCTCTTGCCTCTCGTGATCGCGACCCTGATCACATGGGCCACGCCGAAACGATGCTGGCCTATCCGGACGACTCCACTGCGCATCCTCACGTGCGGCGCGTGTCGATGCACTCGCGGGCGGAAACGGGCAAACAAAAGCGCTTCGACTCGGAACGGCCCGGCTGCGCGTATAGGCGAGGAGGACTGGCCTTCGACTGTCAACCTGCAGCGGCGCGACACGAACGAGGATCTCGACAAGTCGTTTGCGCCTTTCGCGTCCTCGGACCGATTGCCGATCTTGGGGACAAGTCGAACCGAAGAGGTCGTGTACCCTCCGCCCAGAACCTCGGTTCGAGGTACGACCACCAGCCGTCGATTGCCCTCGACAGCTTCGCGGCTCCTTCATCGGCCGCTCACAATCAAGCGATGGCATATCTTTCCCATCCCTTTCCTGGTATTACTGCCCGTCCTCATTCCTCTCTTGATCATTTACTTGCCTTCACCGATCGGGTCCTTTCTTTCGAACCTTTCCACCGATTCTCGCGTCCTCGACTCTTCAACGGGTCCACGCGTGGCCGGCGATCTGTGGTGGTCCCTCTTTGGTCGAAGCGACACTTGCGACGCTTACGTCCAACATAACGACGGATATACGCTGCACTATCCCACCTTTCCCGCCGCCGACGTCGAGCAATTGACTTCGTCTTTCGTTTCGGACGGGAGCGGGCGAAGCGTACTTGAACTCACGAAGCATGCATGGACCGTCCGAGGCGAGACGCCTTTTTGGCTCAACGGGACGAGCGGAGCCGCCGCAGACGAGCTCACCTGGGACTCGTTGCCCCCGATCAGCTGCCCTCAGGACTCGCTCCAATGGCCAAACGGGACCTCGATCGATTAGGCACATGCAATGGTCACTTCAGTCTGGAACAACGCTTCTCCTAGACTTCAGTCATCCGCCTCGAGTCCGAGCCTTTGCTTGATATCGCTGACGGAAACTTGTTCAAAGCGCGCCAGCTGTTTTCATCCACGAGAGATGCTCAGCTGGGCCTCGGACCAGGCGGTCTCGGACACTGCTGCATCCGGAAAGTTGACCTTACCTGCGTGATCACCTCGAGCGCGTGGACCTGTCGCAACAGGGGCGAGGCGTCAGTTCTTGGATTCGTCTTTTGCGTGAAATTGGGAACGGTTCTGAGCGGACTTGCCTTCTGTTCTTGATACTGCAAAGAGGCAGCAAGCTGCTTAGCTTCTTACACCTGAAAAAAGGTCAATGAGGACGTACCTCTCGGTGCGCTTTTGCGTGCGCTGCGACCCTGCGCGAGAAGTCGGACCAGAGAGCCACGCCGAGGACTCAGTAGTCTGCCCAAGCTGCGGAGATTTGCGGGCACGCAACGTACAGGCGATCTGGATCCGCTCCGCTGCCCGCCACGGAGAGACAAGGAAGAGTCAGAAACGATTTTACGAATCGGACGGAGAAACAAAGCAGTGCCCGCACCCGAGCTGCATCATCAGCTGCTCGCACTCGTCCCTGAGCTTGTCGACCCGGGCGGCGCCAGGGCTTGCGGCTACAGCGGCGCTGATGGTGCCATAGGCGGACTTGCTCGCAGTTTGTGGCGAGTTCTGCGGGGCGCGTTTTGCTCCGACTGCCGACTCGAGCCCGGGGGCGCGAGCGCTCCTTGGAGGGCGGAAAGGAGTATACGGCGGCATGAATCTGGTCTTCAGACCGAGTGGCTTTCTCGGCCGAGGTGGGAGAGTGAGGAAGAGAGCGAAACCGAGTCTTCAGTGGTCCTGCGGTTTCTTGCGGCTAGAACGGAAACTCTGATTCGTAAAACGCAGTACAGCAGTCGGTCAGAGTAATATGACCTAACGTTTATTCCCGACGCACCTGCAGATTCGTCCGAGATCAAATCGCTCTTTCAATCGAGTAAACCGGTTCTACCAAATATGCACAGGGGAGGATTGCGTGAATATGGCCTTTTCTCGAGTCGGGAAACAGCGGACAGGGTATACATCTATGTCGGTTGGTCCGGGGAAAGAAGGGGGGAGGGAGTGGAAAAAGGAGACAGGAAGCAAGCTCGGGAGGGAAGGGCGCATCATTGCGTTCGACGGCGTGCGTCTGGCGGAAGGACCGCTTGGTAGCGCACTTCGCGCACCGGTCCAGCCGGGGTGAAATAGCTGAAGGGCGTTCCGAGTGGAGAAGGTGAACGCCTCGGCATCTCAAGAGAGAACGGCAAGTTGGATTCCGGTCGAGTCTCGAGGGAGGTAAGGCGCAACTGCTCCGGTCGCGGTAACGCAGTCGGCAAAACACCCATTGAAGACTTGCGCGAGAAAGAGGCTGGATGGGGAGACGAAGGGGACCGGCGCGTGCCGAGGGTGGTCAAGGGCGGCGCGGGCGGAAAAGAAGCTGAAGGAGGGCCGAGTGTGGGGCGCGGTCGCGGTCGAGTAGCTGCAATCGTCCGAGCTACAGGACAGGTTCGATCAGCGGACATCGGCTGAGGTTCGGAGGGGGAACTGGCTATAGAAAAGAACCCCGCTCACGGTCCGTCTGCGTGCGAATCCGACGAGGCATTTCTGATCCCTCGTGCATTTCAGTGGCAGTGACTGGAGCGCTGGACGCTTTGACCATCGCCGCGGTTGGCGACACGGACAAGCTGTGCCTTGGTGAGCTCGGACCAGTGGCGGTGTCCAACGTCGGTCGTTTCGGCTTCGTTCCCCTTGGGAAGGTGCCGACGGCCGCAGGCGCGTCCTTCCTGCCGCTCGTGACAGGCGTTCCGACACCCCCGTCCCACTCGCCGATGTCCTCGAAATGGTGGCTGACGAGATGCGGCATCCCCGCCGAGGTCCGTCGCACGCCCTTTACCGAGTCCGCTGCAGCACTCGCGCTGCGAGGGGAAGTCGATCCGCCTCTCTCCTCTTCACCACCTCGGGGTGATGTCATCGTCAGGGGAGCGGTATGTTCGCGTGTCGTGTGCGGAGAAATGAAGGCGTGTCGCTGACTGAGATCGGGGCAACTCATCGCGAGAGAAGCGAGCGCGGATGTCGCTGCAGAGGGACCGACGAGGCTGCGGGGACGAGAAGTGGGTGTGGACGGGTAGGCGCTCGGCTCGAGTCGAGGCGACTCTGGCGCCGAGGAGGCTTGTCGCAAATTGCGATCTCGCTGGCTGGCGAGCGGAGAGCGACGAGGGTGGACTGCGAATCGTCGGACGTTCGGAGCGTCAGCGCCATGAGCTCGGCCGGGAACCGAGTAACAAAGCACCTTTACGCACCTTCCGCGGCGAGATCCGCTAGTGCCTCCAGCCGCTGAGCGATCGTGTACGCGTCCGAAACCGCCTCGGTCTGCTCCCTCGGCGTCGGCACCGACCGCGGCGTGCTCCTATCGGACAAGGCGGTCCCGAGCCCCGTCGCTGCCTTGACGATGATCGTCGTACCCGGATGGACGAGGATGGACCAGACCGAAGGGTACAAGTCGAGTTCGGCGCCGTCGTCGTGGAGGACACTGAGCTCGACTCGTTGACCGTATACGGTTCTCACTTCCTCACGAATGCTCTGCGCGGTGGCAAGGGAACAGGTCAATTGGAGGGTAGCGGGAGGGACTTGTGCTTGATGTGACTCACTTCATACGAGCGAGGTGACCCCGTCTCTTCGAAGTAGGCGATCGTGCCTTCAGTCTCGTCTCCGTTCGCGAGCACCCTCTGGATCCTCAGCATCCCGCCGGGGTCTTTCGAGCGTCGAGAGTGAAGCGGCTGTAGGGGCAGGTACTTGTCGTCAGAAGTGCAAGGGCACCTGATCAGAGGGTCAGAGACGAACGAGAGCGAACGTCTCCGAGTCACGGCAGCGTACGGATCGAGGCCGTGCTCCAGCCAGCAAGCACGAGACGTGAGCCTTTTGAGACCTCGCTCCGGACCTGCCCAACTTAGCAGAGGAGCATGGTCGCCCCTTCGGAACGGGAGACAGCGGCCAAATGAGAAGCAGACGACGAGGCTTGTGACTTGGAAGCGACGCGCTCGCCACAACGGACGACGGACTCGAGTGGCCGGGGTCTCCACAAAGCAAGCGTCTCTTTGCTGCGGAGCTAGTCACGTCGGGAACGGGCCTGAGCGTTGCGAAGTCCGGCGGAGTCGAGCGCGCTTGTCCACGTCTGCGAACGAACATCGGCATGTCCGGAGGAGGGGAGACAAGCGTCCGTCTCGGTCCTTTGTCCTCAGCGACGGACACCAAGTCATACTGTAGCACTCGTGAGAAGAAGCTGCAAGAAGAACTTAGCGGCACCTGTAAGAGAGGTGAGCAAGAGAGCGTCGAGAGGCTTCGGGGAGGACCCCCGTCATTCCCTATTAGCCTAGGCGGAAAAATCCGATTCTGGAGGGCCAAAAAGCACGAAATCTTAGGCGGTTCTTTCCGATTCTGAGGGGCTCGGAGCTGCAAATCTCTGCGTATGTTGGGCGGGTAAAACGATACTGGGGACGGCATCTCAGGTGGAACAGGTGGCGAAAGTGGAAGAGCTGGAGGTTTTGAGCCGTAAACCAACTTTAGGGCCAGCGAAAAGGGGAAAAGGGCGAGTAGAAGTCGGATCAGCACGATAACCCAGTATTGGCTTCGCCAGAATACGCGTTCAAGTACTGAAAAATTCGACTTTTTGTAACCCATCACTAGTAAATACGAAATCTTAGGCGGGTTTTTCCGATCCTGGCGCCGCTGAAACCCGTTTTTCTCCGATTCTGGAGGGCCAAAATCGACCTAGATTTCCGCCTAGGCTAATAGGGAGTGACGGGGGTCCTCTTCGGGGATATAAAATTGCTTGGTAATCATGACAAACAAGAGAGAGGAAAAGATACTTCTTTTTGGTCGAGAGTGTTGAGCTCTATAAGGTCGACATCGATGGTTTTATATCCCCTGATGTTGCCACACATCAAAACGGTTGAACGCCCAGCGTCCTTTTTCGTTGTTTTCCCCCGCCAACATTCCTTCCTCCCCGTCTGCGCCCCAGTTCCGTTTCGCGAAACAGAAAGCACAACGATCGCCATCCCGCTTTAGAGGACGTTCTCCTTCGGGAAGCGGAACGTCGGTCCGCTGCACTGGACGCACATGGCGCCCATCTTGTGCCCAACCTCGATCGCCTCATCGACCGACTTGCCGAGCCCGCGCGCGCCAAGGAACCCTCCCGCGAACGCGTCGCCAGCGCCGTTGGTGTCGACGATCTGGGACGACTCGAGCTTGCCGACGGCGTAGACCTTGGGCGACTCGGAGAGGCCGAGCGCCGAAGGCGAGTTGCTCGCGACGATGGTCGACGAGGCGCCCTGGGTGATGATGACGAGGCGAGGGGTGCTCGAGTTGTTCTTCGAGAGCTCGGCGAGCTTGCTGGCAATGGTCGCAATGTCCTTGGTCTGCAAAGAAGAGGTCGCTCGTAGGGTTAAACAAAACGCCTCATGAGGAACGCAGCTGGGACACGAGCGAACTCACGTTCCAGTCGTGGCTGGCAGCGTACGCCTCAGCTTCCGACTCGTTGCCGATGAGCACGTCGACGTAGGGCATCATCTCGTCGACCTGCGACTTGAAGAACTGGGGGATGAACGGAGCCGAAAGGTTCATGGCGAACGGCTGCGAGGTGGGTGGCGCACGGTTGTCGCGTCAGTCGAGCTCCTGAGCAAGCGCTAGAACAAACGCTGGTGGCCCGCAAGACCACTGGAACGCTAGGCCAACAGTGTTCGAATAAGCAGGAGCGAAATGAACCCACCTTGTTCTTCTCAGCGGCCTGCTTGGCGAGCTTGAGGGCGCTCTCGAGTCCGTGAGTGAGGAAGAACCCGCCGAGGTAGTACGCCTGAGCGCGTTCGATCAGGTCCTTGATCTCGGGCTTGTCGAGGTGAGCGGGCGAGAACGACTCGGCCGCGCCGAGGGTGGTGCAGAGCGAACTGGGATTTGCCGGCGACATTTTTGCGCGTCAGCACAAGTGGAGGGTCGCTCTGATAGTAGGAGAACGTTGAACTCACCGGTCGTGGCCGGTGATGATGACGGCGCAGGCACCGGTCGGCTTGTCCTCGACGACCTGGTACGCGGACTGGAGGCCCTCCTTGTCGTTGGCGGCGCGGAGCTGGTCCGCGAGCGAGTCCTTGCCGACGCAGCCGAGGTAGGCGGTCGAGTTGGCCGGGAGGACGTACTGTGCGTATTCACATCCGGATCTTTTAGCACCCGCAGGTCAAACACTGGGACGCATGATCGGCAGGAAGGAGCGCACCTGAGCAGCGCGGGCGCAGTTCTGGGCGGCACCACCGGCGACGTAGAGGACGTCGTAGTTCTTCTGCAAGTCGTCGTAGCTGCCATCCGCACCGTCAATCCTCCGTCAGTAGGCTCGCCCCTACCGACACGTGCAGCGAGGAGGAGGACGACCGCACGCACATCTCGCTCTGCTTTCCCTCGGCGAGGACAGCATCGTTGGGCTTGAGCGAGTACTTTTCGAGCAGCTCGGGCTTGTCGACGACCTGCATGTCGAGGAGCGGGTTGCCCATGGCGAGGAGTGCGAGAGGAGACGACATTTCTGGCGGTATACTAGATGGGCAAGGACTGTATGGTCAGCGGTCGACGTTCAGCTGCCCTTCCATGCTATACATGTCCGACCTACCAAGCGAGTGTAGAGTCGAGAAGCAAGACCGACGCCGCTCCGCCTTTCCGTCTCTTCATCTCGGCAATTTTCGGACGACCGCTCAGACACCTCTCTGCACTATACTTTTGGGGTACCAAGCATCGATTTCAACTATTCGATTGCCTAAGTGTGCTCTTTCCGTCCTCCGGCGAGGTGAGTCTCCAGACCCGCTGTGCTGCTCTCCAGCGAAAACAACTTTCGCTCTCGAACCTCTACACTGACACAGCTCGTCCTGTAGCCATGATAAGATCTGCCATGTATTCTAGATACCTTCGGCACAGACGTCGCTCGGACAACCGAATCCTCGGCGCAAGATTGCCGCTCAGGACCTTGTTGTTTGCGACGGGAAGTCCTCTCTTCTCCCCTCTGGACGAGGTTTGCTCACGTCTTTACCGCCTCTTTCCCTGCCAAAAGCACCGTACCAAGTTTCTGCACTTGCACTCTGCTGCTGCGAAAAGAAGCAGAGGGTCAGCCGGGCAAGCCTCTGCGTCCCTTTCTCTTCCTTTCAAAAAGCACGCACCCCTCAGCACGCACCTCTCTCCAAGGTGCTTGGTGTACGTCATCGAAACCTTGGAATAGAGAGTCAAGCAGACTTGTCCGCTTGCGCGCGTGCACCATCCTCCCCACCTCGGCAGCGCTCCCCCGAGGATGGAGGAGAAAGAAAGAGCCGAGAGCGGGTCCCTCCTCCCCTCTTTGTCGTCTCGTGTGAGGTCCTGGCGGGGTTTCCCGCTTACAGACGTATAGAGAGAGGCTATCGCACAGGCGTACGCTGTCCTTCGAGCACGAGGTAGCGTACGAAGAGGTGAGTTGAGCGACGCGTCTTATCGCCTGTTCTTGCTGCGGGGCTTGAAAACGGCTCGGGACGTTCGCGTACTCTCTGTGCGAAGGACAAACGAGATTGCTGATTCAACCATCACGTGCCCCTCCGTCAGCGTACAAAGTCCCGACGAGCCGCAACCTTCGAGCAAAAGTCACTTCTCTTCTTTCTCTGCGGCTTTCACTCTCCCCTCTCACACTCGCAAGGCTTTAGGCTGCCTGAGACGTGCCCATCCTCGACTTCCTCGTCAGTACGCACTGGTACGACCGTCGCCGTCGCCCTCCTCGTCCTCGACCGTCGCTCGACGCCCGGCGAACGCTCGCCGCCGCAACGGTCGACGTCCTCCGTCCGCTCCCGTCCTCGACCGCTCTCCCGCCCGTCCTACCCTGAGAATCTACTCCCAAGGTAAGTACCAGGTAGCCGCAAGCTGTCCGCAGCTGGCAGCAAGTCGCTCAAGTTTTCCTTTCGCGACCTGCAGCAACCCGAATGACGACGGCGGGTCACTTCCTCCCTCCAAGCACCGGAGTAGCCGCGCGGCCCTCCCATCGCCCACCAACACCGTCTCTGCACCGTCCCCCCTCCCCAATACGAGCCCGCAGCCCTGTTCCGTCCTCGTCCTCCTCCGCCTTCGCTTCGACCTCGAAACCCATCCCGATCAAGGAACCGCCCGCGCACTATGCTCGCTCTTCGCGCATCTCGAGTCAGCTCCGCGCACCCATGACCATGGCGGGGTCCGTGACCGACCCAGCGGCGGGGGCTCCTCAGGCGACTCGCGAAGCGACGTTGGCGGAAGCGATTCGGCACAACGACCTACGCGCGCTCGTGCAGAATCAGGAACGCGCGCGCTCGCTCGCTCGTACGCCGCGTCCACCTTCGCCAAGTCAAGCGCGCGGTGGTGCTTCCCAGTCTCGCTCGAGGGTGGCGATACCGTCGCTGGGCGGCGTGGGTGGAACGATCGACGGCGAAGAAGCAGGAGGCAGCGAATCGAGCGGCGACAGTATCATCCATATCCCGATCTTGGATCTGAGGGGACAAGCGTCCGATAGCAGGTCGTCGACAGCAGCAGATGCGGCGAGCAAAGTACGAGCAGGGTCATCATCGTCGATGTCGCCTTCGTCCGGAAGCACAAGCCGGCTCCCTCCGTCGAGCAAACGGCGCCTGTCTTGCCTCGCGAACTATACAGGTATCTTGCCCGGACAGCAGCAGCAGCAGCCTTACACTGAGCAGCAATACCCTCCGCCACCCGTTCGGTCCCTGTCGGCGCGTGCGCCGTCGCCCGAGTTGCGGTACTCGCTCTCGTTCGCCGATCGACGCGTGTCGGCCCCTCCGACGGCGAGACCGCTCATCACGAGGTGGTTCTCGTCGAGTAACGATAGCGGGAGCGGGAGCGGGAGCGGTGGCGGTGGCGGAGCGGTTGCACGACCTCCAAGTCCGGCTCCGCCTGGATTCAAGACTTCTTCACGGCGTGGGAGCGGCGGCGGCGGGATCGACGGCTTCAGTCCGCTTCCGCCCATGAAGAAGGGAGGATCGTCGCCTTCGACTACCGTATCAGCCGCTTCGGACACGCCGAGGAGGAGAGCTTCCGTCTCGAACGTCGTGCCGGCGCGAGCCAGGTCGCCTTCGCCCTCGGTCTCGGTGACGCCTACGCCCTCCTCGTCTACTGCAGCAGCTACTGCACGTGGACTCGTTCGCGCTGCTTCGCCCAGTCCGCGTTCGCCTTCGGTACGAGCTCCGTCACCGTCGCTCGCTGCTGCCTCGCTGGCTCGAGGCAGCTCACACGACGGGGCCGGCGCGGACGGTGGAGGGCCGCTCGTCGTTCGTGGGTTCGATGCGCCGCCCTCCTCCGCTGCTGCTGCGGGACTGCAAATCGGTGGCGGTGGTCGCCCTCCGAGCCCGTCGGCAGCATCGAGCAATGCTCGCTCGATGCTGCCAAGCACTTCGAGCAGCAAGTTGCACGGAGGCGGCGACGGCGGCGGGGTCGCGAGCATGAGGTCGGCTGGTCCGATCACGCGCCCGCGGTCCACCTTGGTCGACCGAACGGCCGATCAGCGCCTCGAGATCCGCGCCTCGAGGGACTTTGAGCGCATCGACGAGTACTACTCTGCGAGGTACGCCGCTGCTGCCGCCGCCGCTGCCGTTCATGCTCAGCAACGGGCAGAGAGCGAGGCAGCCAGTCTGCGGCAGCAGCTGCTGGGGGGACCGATGACCGGCGGTTCTGGATCGGGTCGGGAACGTCGAGCGGAGAAGCAGTTGGCGGAAGAGCGGCTGCGGCGAGGGTACGACAGGATGGCTTGACGCAGGTTGCGCTCTAGTTGTGTACTTAGCTTGCTTGGAATCGGGAACATGGCCTGCAACACGAATGCAGGGTGCCAGGGAGGCGCGACGGGAGCTCGGCAAGCGATCGGGGATCGACACTCGATTCCCTTCATTTTGATGAGACACTTTTCCCCAGATTTTGAGGGAACGTGTCGTATGATCGACCGGAAGCGACCAGCGTTCGTTCGCCCTTCGATCCCGTCCCAGAGTCTGCGTCGAGCGGCCTGACCGACCGGTGCAGCGTGTCACAGCTGGCTTCTCTTCACCGCTTGCTTACTCGCCCTGCATACTGAGGACTGGCAACATCGGGAACAACAACAACGAAAGACCGCCGCACGCCCCGCGGGCCTCTCTACCCGCCGCCGTCCCGCACGACAAATTTGGTCGTCTCGACCGCAGCAGCAGGTCGTCATGTCGACCGCCGTCCTGCCGCCAACTCCGTCCGCCGGGCGTGATACGTCGACGACGAACGGCTCCGCCTCGATGGGAGGACAACAGGGTGGCTGCCATGCACCTCCCGCGGACGAGTGGCTGCCTCCTCATCTCGCAGCGTACCTCATCGACCAGCCGCTGCCGACCGCCGTCTACGCGCATTCGTCGCTGTCTGAACCGCTCAAGCCCAACTCGCCGGTGAAACTCGCCCGACCCGTGTACGAGAACCCGGCGTTGCGGACGCTGCTGCAGCAAGGGACGGGAGGCAAGGCTCGGTACAGCGGCGCCGCGACTGAACAACCGGCGATCCCTTCTTCCTTGTCCGAGACCCTCAACGAGCGCAACCAAGTCAAACTCAGGAGCTGGCTCGCGGCCGGTTTGGAGGAGGCGCTCGGGCACAACGCGCGCACGTCGGTGCAAAACCACACTTCGGCCGACGGCAAAGCCGGACCTGCGTCGCCGATGCACATTCACCTGCCGCCGCCAAACCTGACGCGCAAAAACTCGACGAAGCCGTTCCCGAGTCCTGGGTTGCGCTCGCCGGCGTTGGCGTCCGTCATGATGACCATGAAGGCGAACGGGGACGGCGGCGGCGGCTCGTTCCCGTTCGGGTTCTCGTCGACGCACGACTCGAACGGGAAACCCACCGCGGGCGACGCGTCCACTTCGACGTCAAACTCGAACAGTTCGTCTTCGATGTCGACCGGCATGTCCCGGCGGACTTCGGTCTCGAGTAACTCGACCGCCGCGACTTCGACCGCCGCCACCGCGCGCTGGTCCTCGCGGCACATTTCCCTCCAACTCGCGACTTCGATCAACTTTTCCAAGACGCACTGGCGCGCGACCGTCTACCCGGACCTCGAAGTGACGATCCTGACCCAACTGCCCGCTTCGGCCGTCGCGAACGGCGCGTTTGGCGTCGCCGAATACGACGAGGATCGCGATGTCCGTCACGTGCCCGCATCGTTGGCTTCCGTGGCGGCTGCTGCTGCCGCCGCCGAGGACGTCGCCGTCGAAGAGAACGCCGAAGCGCTCGCTGCTTTGCAGAGAGAGTGCGCCGAGGGCGTCCTCGCCTGGGAAGAAGCCTCGACCGTTGCCGGCAAGATGGAGCAGGACGACGGGATCAACCTCGAGGAGCTCGAGACGCCCGAGTCCGAAGATGACGAGGACGAAGTCGAAGACAGTTCGGGGTCGGACGGGCCGGACGGATCCGAGACGTCGTCGGCGCTGTCCGAGGCGAGCAAGCTGCCGCCTTCCGTCGTCCTCGCTCGCGAACGGATCGGCAAGCAGGTGGAGGCCGAACCGATTGGCGATAACGAGATCTCGATCGCCGGAGCGAACGACTCGACCTCGCTCGAGGGCATGGCCTACACGCTCTGGCACAGTCCGATCGGATGTTTCCGCGTCAATCGGGACCTTTCGATCACCCAGGCGAACCCGAAATGGCGCCAGACATGTGGATTGCAAGACGGCGAGAGCAATGATTCGTGGCCGGCGATGGTGCACCCGGACGACCGTGAAAAGGTCGTCAAGCATTACTCCAAGATCACCGAGACGTTGCCGCTCGAGCGCGACGAGTACGAGTTCCGCTGGTTGCCGGACGGCACCCGCGACCGGTGGTGCATGTGTGTCATCGAGCCGGCCGTCATCAACGGTACCCTGGCGGGTTACTCGGGCTACTTGATCAAGTTCGTCCCATGTTTTCCAATGGTTGCCTCACGACGACCGCGAGCACTGACCCTACTCGCCTTCTCCAGCATCAACAAGCACAAGGCTCGCCAGACGGCGATGGCGCTCCGCGAAGAGCAGCTCCGCAACGAGCTCGCGCTCATGTCCGAGACGACTTCGGTCGGCCTCGTCCGGATCGACCGCAAGGGCAAGATCCTCACTGCCAACAAGGCCTGGTACGACGTCGTCCGGTTGACAGAGGATCAAGCTCCCGAACGTTGGGTCGACGCGATGCACCCCGAGGACAGGGACTGGGTCATCGAGTCTTGGTCCAAGTGCGTCTCGGTTCCTTTTGTTCCTGCCACGAAACGAACCTGACTCGGATCTGGGCAGGTGTCTCGAGACTCTCAAACCCTTCTCGGCACGATTCCGCTGGAAGTACGGCGATACGTGTTTGACCGAGGCGGTCCCCAACAACTCGGATCCGAACAAGGTCACGGGCTGGATCGCGAGCGTGACCAAGTGCGTCTTCTCGGTCAAAACTCCGAGCACCATAACACGTCCAAGCTGACCATAGCACCCGCGCCACAGCGTGACGGCGCAAGCTCGTGCCGAGGAGGAGCTCCTGAAGCTGTCGAAGGAGCGGGAAGAACGGGCTCAACGCGACGTCGAGGAAGCGCAAGAACGGACGCGGATCGCCATCGAGGAGAAGCGCCAGCAAGAGCTCTTGATCGACGTCACCAGCCACGAGATCCGCAACCCGATCTCGGCCGTCCTACAGAACGCCGAAGTGACGCGGACGTCGTTGCAGTCGATCCGCACCACGCTCGAACAGCTCAAGGAGAAGAACGCCCTCCCCGAACAGCTTGGCGAGAACATGCTGCACGATCTCGAGGAGGACATCGAGGCTCTCGACGCCATCTCCGAGTGCGGCATGGCGCAAGAGCGGATCGCGAACGACATCCTCGGCCTCGCCCAACTTCAACTCAACAAGTATTCGGTCACCCCGATCGAGTTCGACTTGACGACCAGTCTGCGCAACATCTTGCGCATGTTCAAGAATGAGTGCCGGACCAAAAACATCGAGTTGCAGCTCGTCATCGGCTCTTCCCTTGCTCGTCTCGGTCCTCGCGCCCGCGTCTTTGCCGACCCTGGTGAGTATTTCGATAGCTGTTCGCCCGCCTCTCCCCCCGACTGAATACGAGATGCTGACTCTGGACTCGTACAGCCCGCTTGACGCAAGTGCTCGTCAACTTGCTCAGCAACGCGATCCGCTTCACGGCCAAGTCAGACACGCGGATCGTCACTCTCGCCGTCGAGGTCTCTGCCCAGGCACCCGATCGCGACGCCCCGCTCATTCCGCCCGAGGAGACCGAGTACTACATCGAGGAGCAGAAGCCGGTGTATCTCTTCTTCAGTGTCGAAGACACCGGTCCGGGCATGACCAAGGAGGAGTCCGGCCGCCTTTTCGCCAAGTTCATGCAGTGCGTCTCCCGCCTCCTCACAGGCGATAGCTACTCGACTCGTCCGAGCATGTCAGCTGACCTTGGCGCCTTTGATACAGAGCTTCGCCTTTCACGCACACAACTTGGGGAGGATCGGGACTCGGTCTCTGGATCGCACGCAGTACGTCGCCTTCTTTACGTGTCCCTATATAGCTTATGCCATACTCACGCTGCATCACGCTTTCTTTTAGACCTTTGCGAGCTGCAGGCGGGCCGAATCGAGGTCTCGTCGACCGTCGGAAAAGGCTCTATCTTCCGCTGCTTCATCACCGCTCGTTCAGTCGACCCCGGAACGCATGCCGATCAGAAGCCGGCAGCAGTCGTCGAGGGCATCACGTCCCCGAACGCGGCGAGGGGCGCCGCGCCCAAGGTCTTCCTCAGCAAGAACGGCACCGAGGAGAAGCCTCTGAACGGCTTCACGATCCTCTGCTGCGAAGACAACCAGATCAACCGGACCGTTCTCCGTCGTCAGCTCGACAAAGAAGGATGCGATGAGATTTTGCTCGCTTGCGATGGAAAGGAGGGCGTCGACTTGCTCATGGCGCGCAAGCCCGGCACGATCGATTGCATCCTAATGGATATCGAGGTCCGTCGCTTCGCCCCTTCTCCCCTCTTTCCTGCCCCCCTCCCGCTTAGGGTGATACTGACGGTCTGTCGTGTCCTATAGATGCCGATCATGGACGGTCTCGCTGCAACACGAGCGATCCGAGCCGCAGAGAAGAGCGGCGAACGTAGCGGTCATCAGCGTATCGTCGGCCTGACGGGCAACGCTCGCAACGCTCAGAAGCAGACGGCCATGGAAGCCGGCATGGACACCGTCATCACCAAGCCGTACAAGGTCTCCGATCTGGTCGACAAGATTCGCGACACCTATCCTGACGAGGAGAGCTTCGACACTTCGATCAACTCGACCGAGGCCGGCGCCGATACCTCGTACCGCGCTTCGCACGCCAACCCGAAGGGCGACGCCAACGGCAACAATAAGGAGATGTCGCACACCTTCCGCGACGGCGTGACCGTCGAGGTCATCGCCGGAGGCAACACTCAGCATTCGAACTCGTCGCCGCAGGAAGTGCCCTCGAAACCGTGCGACCGGACTGGCCGCAAGCTCTTGGCGCCCGAGCTCAAATCAGGCTACATCGACGGCGCAGCTCATCAAGCCGCCGAGAGTATGGGTCACCACGGCGCAGGAACGATCGCGCCGCCGTCAAAAGGAGGCGACTGGCCTTCACCGAAAACGTTCTGAGCCCGACGGCTCGACTTTCCGTTTCTACCTGTGACATATTGGCCGGTGTATGGTCTCTTTCGCTCGCAAGAGGTGGGTTTATAGGAAGCCTTTGCAGTATATGTTGTTGTGCAGTACTTCCTTTCAGCTGTATTGCGATTCGACGCACGCGTTCGAGTCTGGTTCCGGCGCCTGTTCTCCTTTTCCGACTCCCAGCAGCGACTACAGCAAGGTGTCGCGGCAGGAGCCATTCGGATGAAAGGCCGAGTCGAGTGCGGCAGTTGGAGAAGCTGCTGAATTGACGAAGGGTGCAAGCTGAGACGACAGCCAACTTGCTTTCGTTTAGCCTCTCTCTCGTCCTTTCTAGTATGTCCTCGATGGAATCTGATTCTCTGGCATCGCGATTAAAGAGAGGGCCCATGATCCACAACAAAATGGAGAGACACACAGTCACGGGGGCGGGAGAGGCGGCAACTCACGCCGAACCTGACGATCCCACTCGCGCAGAGCGTCGTGAAATTCGTCCCGATGCAACGGGCAGATGTGCCGGGGCGACATTGGGTACGACCGCAGGGTGCGGGTGAACGAGTCGATGGGATTCTTATCGTGCCCTGCCGCCAGGAGGAGTTCCCGCCAAATGTCGACCACCCCTGGTTGGCAATCCTGGCGAGGTTTATGATGATCATACTTGCGCGACCTTTCGATGATGCGGCGATTCCGTGACGGTACCAAGAGGGCCTGCCACTCGCTCTGAAAGGTGGAGACCGACGATCAGGGATGAACTGCAACGGGGAACAGAGCAGTCTCTTGCTCACACTTCGAGCTTCCCACTGCTTAAATGTGTCAGTAGAGTCGATGTACAGTGCCTCCAAGTCCATTCCTGTCCGCGCACGGCGTGCAAGTGTCTCCGCCGCGGCGTGCCGTTGAACACGGTCCGCCTTGATATGTTCGCTCGCGAGCACGATGCAGATCGGATGGGTGGACCGTTCGACGAGTAGGCGCCTGCATGCTGTTGTCAGCTTGTGTTCGTTTGTCCCGAGGAACGAGAGTCTAGGGTAACGTGCCAGAGCTCATCGATGAGAAGAGGCCGGCTGGAAGTGCAAGCGTATTTGTCGACCAGCTTGGCGATCATAACGATCTCCAATCCGATCATGTCGCCCGGATCAAACTGCCAGTCTTCATCAAGGTCGGGCGTGTCGACTTTGCCGCTGCGCAGAAACCTCAACCATGTGTCGAGTTCACCGGCTGTCTCGGCGACGTTGATGCGAGCATTGCTGTCCCCTGTCTTCGGGAGCGAAAACATGTCGCTGAAAACGCTGCTGTCGAGAAGCTCGGTGCGCTCGACTCGCAACTCGACGGGCGGGTCGTTGCTCGTTACAAGCGTAATGATGTCGTCCTCTGCGGCGGAGGAGTTGGCCATGGTCGTGCCGCTTTTTCCTTGTGAAGCGCGTCCGCAGGTGCAGCCGAGAGCCAGATTCGGTGCAGCCAAGGTACAGCGGAGCAGCAGGTCGCTGCTTGGCCAGGCGTATGGCGCAGCGGGAGGAAAAGATCAAGCGATTCTTTCGGCTGAGAAGTCGAGGGCGAATTGGCGTGTTCAGATTCTGTACAAGGTCTCGCAATAGCAATCTGTCCGAATTTACAGTGTCACGATAGCAAGGCTACACAGGAACGTCCAGGAGATCACAGAAAGATGCAGTCATGGGGGAGGGAAAGGAGGCAACCGACGCCGGACCTGACGATCAAATTCGTGAATGGTCTCGTAGAATTCTTCACGATGTGTGGGGCAGATGCACCGGGGCGGCGCCGGGTACGACCACAGGGCGCGGCTGAACGAGTCGACGGGATTCTGATCGTGTCCTGCCCCGAGGAGAAATTCCCGCCAGACGTCCGCCACCCCTGGTTGGCAATCCTCGCACGGTGTGTCGTAATCATACCTGCGTGACTCTTCGATGATGAGGCGATCTCTTGCCGGTGCCAAGAGGGCCTGCCACTCGCGCTGAGAGGCGGAGACCGACGATCAGGGATGAGCGTCCGACGGGGAAAAGAGCAGTCTCTTGCTCACAGTGCGGGCCATCCACTGCTTGCCACGACAGTCGATGAACGATTGCTCCAAATCCGGATCGTCTCGTTCGCGGCGTGCCATTGCTTCCGCTACAGCGTGCCGTTGCACATGGTCTGCCTTGAGATGGTCGCCTGCGCGCACGATAAAAAGCGGATGGGTGCATGCCTCGGCGAGAAGGCGCCTGCATGCTGTTGTCAGCTTGTGTTCATGTGTTCCGAAGAACAAGAGTCTCGGGTAACGTACCAGAGTTCGTCGATGAGAAGAAGCCGGCTGGAAGTGCAAGCGTATTTGTCGACCAGTTTGGCGATCCTGGCGGCGTCCGACCCGATGTTTTCGCCCGGATCGAAGAACCACGGTTCATCCGGGTCGGGCGCCTCGAGTTTGCCGCTACGCAGAAATTTCAGCCATGGCCCGAGTTCCCATTCGGTCTTGGCTACGTCGACTCGAGCGTTACTGTCACCCGTCTTCGGGAGCGAGAACATGTCGCTGAAAACGCTGCTGTCGAGAAGATGAATGCGCTCGACTCGCAACTCGACGGGCGGGTCGTTGCTGGTTACGAGCGTGATGATGTCTGGGTCTTCGGCGGCGTCGGCCATGCCGCGTTAACCGCAGGGCACAGAGAAGAGCTGGAAGAAGAACAAGACCTGAAGCCCGAGGCTGCCACGAAGCAAGGAAGGCCGTTCCCGCTGACCGCCCTTTCGATGAGCGCTTTGAGCAAGGCGGGAGGGAGGGTGGCCGGATCATTTCGATCCGATCCCACCTTCCTTGCCCACTGCCAAGCGAAATCCAGCAGCACAGGTGTCTAGACCCTGTGAGCATTCAGTTCGATTTCCGGCGCCAGTAGCGTGCGGCATGCAGCCGACTGAGCCGAGGTGATGGGCGGGTCGTGAGAATAAGCGTGTCGAACGTCGAGGACAGCGGATAGCAGGATCGGGCGGCTCCTTCCACCCTCGTGGTAGATATTCAAGCACTTTGAATGCATGCCTAGCGTGGAGCGGATGTTTGGAGTGAGTGGAACGAGAGCAACCCGGACGATGATGACTTTGACCTTCGACCAAGTCGGCGACTCTGCCGCAACCACTCGGGGACGCCCTAGACTGCAGCCAGGCCTCGTCCGGACTAGATACAAGGCAACCGGCTTGGGCGCAGAACGGGCAGAGGCCTCCTTACCCCCGACGACGACTCGACTCTCGACCGGAGGCCCGACATGGACGCCGACATCGCATCGACGCTGTCGGGCTTTGCGTTAGGCGAGGTCTTTTCCTCTCTAGACCTCGACCCTTCCGCCCTCGGCGCCGTCCAGTCCCAGCTGGGCATCCGCGGCAATGCCGCCTTGAACCGCGACTCGATCTACGCCGACAAGTTTGCAGATGACGACGATGGCGCCGCCTTGCTCGATGATGACGATGATGACTTGGACGACGAGAGGGAGGATTTCGAGGCCATGATTGATCGCGAGATGCGCGAGGAGAGGGACGGCAAGGCTGGCACCGCGGCGGCCACCGCAAAGGCACAGCCGCAGGCGAACGGACGAGCAGCAGCAAGTCTGATGAGAGGAGAAGAGGACGACTTTGACGAAGACTACGACGACGAGGACGAACCCATGGCCGGATCGGAACCGAAAGTCAAGGAGGAACCACTCGACACCGTCGGGCTCGACGGATCCGCCACTCCGGCGGCCGACCAATCCCTCACGCAGCCGTCCGGTTCTACTCAGACTCAGACTCAGCCACTCTCGCTCCAGCTCGAGAACCTCGCCCCGCCGCCGAGTCGACAAGTCGATGTGAAAGAGCTGTTCCCTTCGTTCGAACCGGGAAAGACCCTCGCCTTCACCGACCTGTTTGCCATGCGGCCTCGCAAGAAGCGAAGAGTCGTCACCGAAGGCGTCAAACGTTGAGTCTCACAACAAAGACTGAGGGGGACATTACGTACAGAAGCGCTGACTATGAGTCCCGTTCTCATCGTTCGCAGTGGCGCTTCCGGAACTCTCAGAAGTCCCACGAGCCCGCTCGACCCGCGACGCTCTGCTCGCAGCTCTCCGTCCGCTACCGCCCAGCAGAGATGCTGCCATCAGACAGCTGCTGCTGCAGTCCAAGGCCGAGTCGATGCGCGATTCCGGCCAGGTTGCGGAGGACTTGGAAGGAAGCGAGGACGAGGAGCTCCGGAAAGCGGTCGAAGTGAGTCTCGCGTTCGATCTCAGATGGGATTCTGCTTTCTTCCGGTTCGAGGAGATGGATCTCATGGAGGCGGAATACCATGACTGACTCGAAGGATGCTCATTCTGCAGCGGGTCAACTCGAGGACGCAGTCAAAGTGGCGGATACCTCAAGACGAGCGAGTCTTTGACCTCAACGAGCTCGACGAGTGGGAAGACCGGATACTCTGGGGAGACGCTCCTCCAAATCAGTACGTTTTTTTAACCCTCGCTGCGACCTTTTCCTCCCCTCCCCCAGCTGAACCATTTCGTGTCTCGTCGAAAAACAGTGCCTTAACGTTCCCGAACCCGCTCAAACATCGGAATGCGTTGTTCGACGAGGGCGACTGGGTCAAGTCGGTGCTGTGGGACGGCGAGAACCCGGCCCGGGCAGAGTACTTTACGCGCCTCAACCTCAACTTGAACGACACGCAGATGTTGCTCGAGGTACAGCGCGCTCAAGGTGCGTCTGCCGTTCTGGCTCTCGATTCATCAGGAAGGGATCCCTCTCGAGAAGTGGGCCGTTGCTGACGGTGAGACTTTCCTGATACTCTCTCTCGAGACAGCCGACGCGGCGCCGAAACGGACCGCTCCGAAAAACATCCTCGGGTCCGCCGAGATGCTCGCCCCGCGCGACGCCAACCTCGACCCGTTCAACTTGTCGAACGACAAAGAGTACGAGGTCCCGAAGGAGCAGAGGCGGCAGATCATTCGCCAGACGTTTGGGGCCCTCGAAGTCGTGCATGCCTATCCGGCGCAGAAGCTCCAGTTGCCCTTTGTGCGTTTTCTCGCTTCATGCTTCTATCGAGATCAAAGCACAGCACGGCACTGACCTTTGCTTTCCGGCACCCCGTCACCCGGCCGCCGCCTGCAGTACAAGACCCGTCTCTCGAAAGCCGATACTCGATCTTTCCACCGTCCCGCGCTTCAGTTCCCGCAGAACGTTCCGATCTCGTTCACCAAGGTGCGGTCCAAGAAGAAGAAGGACAAGTTTGGGCGCAAGATCAAGAAGAGCGAGGGCGCCGAAGCGATGCGCGGGATGCAAGACATTACGCTCAAGGACACGAGCAACTTTGTCCTGTGGGAATACTCGGTAGGCAGTAGAGCTCACTGGACGTGTGACGCTGGGTTCCGGCGGCTGACCTTTTGGCGAAACGTACAGGAGGAACACCCGCCCATCATTTCGAACGTCGGCATGGGGAGCATCATCGTCAACTACTACCGCAAGAAATCGCCCGAAGACACCTTCATCCCGCAGCTCGAACTCGGACAACCGCTCCTCCTCGAGGGCACGGACGAGTCGCCGTTCAAGATCTTTGGTTTCGTGCACCCGGGGCAGACCGTCACGACGCTGTACAACAACTTGATCCGCGCTCCGCTCTTCAAGCACCACGTACCAGAGACCGATTTCCTCGTCGTTCGGTAAACCCGCCATTGTTCTGTCGTTCAGCCGCGAAGAGATCTGTTCCCTGACGAGGTTGCTGCGTCTTCCCTCGCAGGGTCACGATCGACGGCGACACGTCCTACTACATCCGGTCGATCCCGCACCTCTACGTCGTCGGTCAGACGTACCCGCAGATCGAAGTGCCCGGTCCGCACTCGCGCAAGGTCACGACCCTGCAGAAGAACCGCCTGATGACGATCGCGTTCAAGCTCGTCGCCAAGAACAAGGACTCGCGGATCAAGGTGCACCGCCTGACGAGGTACTTTCCCGATCACAACGACTTGCAGATGCGACAGAAACTCAAGGTGCGACTCGCGATCGAGATCTCCGGAGAGGGTGGGAAACGCTGACCCGTGCAACTTCGATGCAGGAATTCATGGAGTTTGTCCGCAAGGGCGACAACCAGGGTTTCTGGATGATCAAGGGAACGGTGCACATCCCAAACGAGCAAGAGATGCTCAAGATGGCCGAGCCCGAGATGGTCTGCCTCGCCGAGTCGATGCAGGTCGGGCTCCGCGCGCTGCAGGATGCCGGTTACGCCGACGGCGCCGAGGAGGGCGGAGCCGGCGACGACGATTCGAAGCTCGACATTGAGCAGCAGCTCGCGCCCTGGATCACGACCAAGAACTTTGTCAACGCCAACGCGAACAAGGCGATGCTCAAACTGCACGGCGAGGGCGATCCGACGGGACGAGGAGAGGCGTTCAGCTTCCTCCGGACGTCCATGAAGGACATTTTTCTCCGCGCTGGCGAAAGCATGGAGGAGCGTCTGCGTAAGTCTTTGACTGTTTAAGGTGATCAACAGAAGTGAATGCGAGACTGACGCCGGTTCATTACATTCGCAGAGGAGATGGCGAGTCGACCGAAGTCGGCGCACAAGTACAACGTCCAGGAGCAGCAAGAAATTTACAAGGAGGAGATTGCGCGTATCTGGAAGTCGCAGTGGGACTCGCTGTCGAACCCGCGCGAACCGTTCTTGACGGCCGAGGACGAAGACCGCCACCGCGGTCGGCTCGCGGCGGACAAGAAGGCGAGCATCAAGGCGATGAACGCCGTCGTCGACACGCCCATGTCGAATGCCGGTACTCCGGGTCCGTCGGGTCGCGCAGGCACTCCGATGAGTCGAGCCGGCTCTGTCGACCTCGACGACGGCGCGAGCATGACGAGCGGTCGCAACGGCGGCAAGGCCAAGACGCTCCGCATCAAGCGCCTGATCAACGGACGCTGGGAGACCGAGATCGTCCGCGACCCGTCCGTGATCAAGGCGTATGTTACTCAGCGCCGAGTCATCGACGAGGAGAAGCTCGAGGCCGACGAGTTGCTGCCGTCGGATGACGAGAGCAAGAACGA